>VUQH01022161.1:1994-13354 GCA_015106775.1 Etroplus canarensis | reverse complement strand
CACTTAACTGAACGGCACATCTTGTTTCCAATTTGCACATCTTGTCTCCATTGCCCTTGTGTTATCCATATTGTCTATTTGTCTATGCACAATGTATACGTTCCATACTTTAGTTTCTTAAATTACAGTTGAAAATTTCATATCTTCTCACAGTCTTTGTTTCTATTATAGCATGTCCTGGTATATCTTAATTGTATATTATTATTTTATATTTAGCTTGTTTTAGTTGGTGCTGCATATACCTTTAATACTATGTATCTATTTATCTATCTATCTTGTTGGAGGCAATGTTATGGCATAAGCATATACAGCTGCCAATGAAACTGGGTCACTAGTGTTTATTGACGGTGTGACTGCTGACAGAAGAAGCAGGATGAATTCTGAAGTATACAGGGTTATACTCTCTGCTCAGATTAAGCCAAACGCTGCAAAACTGACTGGACAGTGCTTCAAAGTACTCATGGATAATGACCCGAAGCATAATACAAAAACAACCTAAGAGTTTCTCAAGGCAAAGAAATAAGATATTGTTCAATGGTTCAGTCAGTCACCTGATCTTAACCCAGCAGAGCAGATTTTCAGTTACCAAAGACAAAACCGAAGGCAGAGATATCAAAAAACAAGCAGCAACTGAAGGCAGATGCACTAAAAGTCTGGCAGAGTATCTCAAGGGAGGAAACACAGCATTTGATGATGCCTATGGCTTCTAGCCTTCAGGTAGACATTGAGTGCAAATGATTTTCATCTAAGTATTAAAATGACTCTTACATTTAAAATTATACTATTTTGTCTCATTATTTTGAGCCACTGAAAAAGGGGGTCATGTATAAAAATGACTGCAGTTCATTAAAAGTTAATGCAATTCTTCAAAAAGTGTTGCTTGATTTAAAAGCCAATGTGGTGGCACACAGAGGCACTACAAAAATTGCGTCATTGTCCAAATACTTCTGGACCTAACTGTATGATGGCTCATATATGGCTCTATGACACGTTGACCTCTGTCAAGTCTGTTAAGCCATTTATAAAGGCGATGAGACAATGAGAAAACAAACACCACCACCCACTTCCAGCTTTTCTTTACCTTCGTCTCTCAGGCACAAACACAAACACACACACACACACACACCTCCACTGGCCTGACTCTTTTGGGTTGCTGTACTCGCTGTGTCTGTCACACTCCCTCTCCTCCACCACCCTGCAAAGAACTCCCACTAGAACAGCAAATTCACACATCTCAAGTAGAGCAGCACACATGTTCACATGCATGTACATGCCACACACATACACACTCACTTACGCAAAAGCCAGCAAAGCCGCAATAAAACCAACCCAAGCGTTTCTGTTGTGGATCCTAATCCACTTTTCCACTTAGCTAGCTGGTATATCTCTTCCTTACTTTCTCGCCTCATTCCCCATGTCTACATTTCCATTCCCCTCTTTCTGCAAAGGAAAACAATACAAGGGGGCTGATCTGCGTAAATGCTGATGCAGATGGAAACTTCTTCACTGCTTAGTGCTTTTAAAAACCTCATTTTTTAAAGGAAGCCCCCCAAAAAAGCAGGTCCCTTTTTACAGCAACAATAAAGCCTAAACCACAAGGTCTGAGCACCAACATTCCTATACTTGAGATCGATAAGACTTCTCCTTTGGCATCTTTAGGCTTAAAGTGCGGATTTACTGATGGTCAAAAGGTCAGGAAAATATGGGCTTTTTCCAGTTTAGTGGATTTAGCTTATGGAGTGTACCATGTGCAATCTCCTTTAAAGGTACAGATGATACTATCACAGTCTATCATAAATTAAATTACTTAGCTAACTGGAAATAGAAATATTACTCTGAAGGTCTAAAAGGGTTATTTTTTAGAGCTTTAGTTACTTACATTAGTAAGCAGTTGACAGGACTTGACACTGCCGACTTAGTTTGCATAGTAGTGGAAGAATATTACAGAATAGGACAATGGGGCTGAAATTCTAGGCTAGCAAAAAATTTTTACTCACAAAACAGAAATCCTTTTGCAGTGGCTCCTATAACAGCAGGTAATTTCCAGTGCCAAGTAGTAGAGAGTGCAGTACTCCAAAATGAATCAAACTTCTGTCACAAGTAAACAGAGTGATATAGTTATACTGTGCCTAAAGACAAAGTCAATAAAGGCTTTAATGCTTAGGATATTGCTATATGCCGAGGATGACAGGAGGAGTCAGCTGTGGATCTACCGTACCTTCACCACATCTGCTCAACTTAGAAAAGCAGATAAGATCCATCAAAGCACACAGAGTACTGTCAAATTTTCTAATCTCTTTTGAGTGGTAAGAAAAGCCAAAGCAAGTCATTTCTACTTCTTTGTAAAGTTTGAACAATACTGGATTTCTGTGGCCTACAGTCAAGTGAAAAAAAATTCACAGGCTTCTAAGCAATCCTGAAAAAACTAAGTACACCTTTACTGCTCTCATATGAATTAGGAGGGTAAGTAGCAGCCAAGTGCTGCTGAGCTTTTGCTGCTAACCTTCATTAACTGATCATCAGCCAGAGTGCCCTAACCCTCTGTAAAACCAGAAGTTTTGGCAATTTGCTGGTCTGGAGCATTTAGGTGTGTGTTAACACAATAGCTCAATCTTCCCAGGAGTCAGTGTCCTAGCCCCCCTGTCACACCATGTATTGCTCACAGAAACTGGGGGAACATCTCAGGCTAGTCACCATGTTAAATGTTAAGGTTAGCATGTAAAAATGTTAAATTTCATGACAGTACAACCAGACAAAGACCAAACAAACACAGCTTGCTTGGAAGGGTTGCCAGCAGCACAGCTTAGGTTTACTAAGTTTCATCTTACCAAATGACAACATCTCTGGAATAATGTCCTTTGGACAGAGGAGACCAGAATGGAGATGCCTGGACATAATACACAGTGTCATGTCTAGAACACACCAAACAAAGCACATCAGCACAAAGACCTTATACCAACTGTCAAATGGTGGAGGGGTGATCATGTTAGCTTGTTTTGCAGTCACAGGACCTGGGCATGTTGCAGTCAATGAGTTAACCATGACCTCAATCAAATGTGAAGCCTTCTATGTGACAGTTAAAGCTTAGAACAAATTGGGATAGAACAAATCAATTATAGAACGGCTGAAAAAGAAGAATCAAGATGCTGCAATGCCCCAATCAAATTCCAGACCTGAACTCGATTCAGACGCTGACAGCTGTACATAAACATGCGTCTCCAACCCTCAATGAACTGAAGCAACGCTGCACAAAGTCTTATGAAACCTTTTTAATAATGTATTTTACAAACCAGTTATCAAGTTATTATAAAGACACAGTTAACTTAGCACATACTATACTACGACTGCTGCAGAAAGTGTTGAACTGTCAAGTATCTTTTTCTACATTATGATTTGTACAAAAATATCAATTTTTATCGGCCAGCACCAATACCAAATACTAGCATCAAAAATCAATGCTGATGCATTTGTAATGGGCCGGAATCAGTTGATGATATGGGTTAATTGAGTTATCAGCTGGGCTTTACTTCCTGGAATATTGTTAATAAGGGATCACTTTACATTTGACTGTCACTATAGTGACATTACACAACAAAGCATCAATTTTATAGCTCCATTTTCTAGTGGTGCTACCTTTGCTCAAGTATACCATGAAGTCTGTACCTGGTTTAGCTGCTCCGGGTCTTGAAAACCCTCCAGGACCCTCCTGTACTTCCTCTCCCTGTACTTCCTACGGATGAATGTGGCACGCTGCTCCGCAGAAACCCTGCTATGGAGATCCTCCTCCAAGGGGAGATTAGCAGCCCAGAAACTGTTGGCATTCTTGTTCCCCACTTCCAGGAAGAGCTGAGAATTTGGAACATGTACAAGGGGACACGTTCAGATGAAAATTATTTGTAAAGGTATTTTCTCATCTGCCAAGCTACAAACCACAATATTTAAATTTGTCTTAGTGAATTCATAGATCCACCACAGCAGTAATTTTCTATTTAAGGGAAGACATAACATTGAACACTACAAAAAGAACTTTCTGGTCTTAGTATAAGCACTATAATGCATAACTATAAAAATATACTGTAGCTACTGTAACAGTTCACAATTATTACTGGCTTTTAATCTCATTGTTTTTCTTATAGTAGGGTTAGGCAAAGACATGAGAAGCACACATCACATTTACCTCCACTAGTTCATTGCTCCAGATACTGCTGTCCAACTTCAAGCTTCGCACTTTGGAAATACTTGGGCCAAGAGAGCGGTGTTGTCCTGGCACACAGGAAAGAATAGTTGTCATTACGAGTGCATTACATACAACAGATAAACGCTCCCAAATTCATAACCCTTTGGTTTAAAAGGCTTTCTCACATATATATATATATATGTATATATATATATATATGTGTGTATATGAAATTACAGCTGTCAGGCTACACTTTTGTTCCTGAAAAGTTCATAAGAAAAAGCAAAAATGATGACTTAGATATACACACAGTGTTCTCCTCAGTGCGCCGAAACACACTCCAAATGTTCGTGATGGAATAAACAATAAACAGGCAGTTACAAGATGGAGAAACAGAGCATGACTGCAAGCTCATTCTCTCACTCACAACAGACATATTTAGTCCCCTCAGCTCTCCTAATTGGAAATGAAAGCAGAGAACGAGGGCCATTAATTGCTAATGAATCATGAGTAATTCATTGTGTTTGTTGGTCGGCCTGTTTATTTGGGTGAACGAGAGGCTTCTGGGGTTGCTTATGGCCAAAGACAGAGTACACATGCATAATACATTAGACAGAAACACGCCGTATGTGTGAATGTGAATCATTGTCCTGAGTGTAATGGTGGATAATTTTATATTTAGATTTGGCATGATCTCATTACCATCTTCTATTCTCAAGTTTAGCAGCTGTAAATGAAAATGAGGGGCTACGAGCTGTGAAAGGCCATATTGACACAGTTCTAGAGAACACAAGTGCAAGAAGTCTTTGAATGTTAAGCTACTTAAGATTTTTTTTAAAGATATCTAGGAAGTCATTTTTGATAAATAGTGATTATTTACATTACTCGCATAGGCATACTAATATTATCCCACATGTATTTTTATTATTAGGCTGTGTGGTATTCACACAAAATTGGGTAGTGCCGTTTTGAATCTGACACCAGGACACATAACTGACAGGTCTAATTGCTCCCAGATTGGATTTTGAATCTGATATGAAAAGACACTTCTCATTTTTGTCAGACTTGATGTGATCAGTTGGTGAATTCATTAGACATAAAAGGACACTGCCACCCTTCCTGTCATAAGGCTTTTGAGCCCATATTCTTTCTTTCCTACCATTATGCTACTGTTATAGACGCTTTTTTCCAAATCAGTGCCAATAACTAAAACTCTGAAATCATTTCATATTAAATGTTGGTTCATATCCAAACTGTGATATTTTTTAGGGCAGTCTGTCGAATGATTAGGTCACAAATGTTATGCAAGTTTGTGTGCTGTCCAAATTTCAGCTGACAAGTATTAAACCCTGTGGAAAACCATGCCTCCCTTTTAGTTAAATAGGTGTGAAATCAGCTCAGGGGCTTATCCCCAATGTGATTTATTTGTATTTAATGTGCCACTACATCAGTATTAGGGTTAGAAGTTAAACATGAACATATTGATGTACAACCTTCTTAAAGTATTTTCACAGAGGACCCACTGGTAATTGATTTCAATTTTGCTATTACTTAATAAGGTCTGAATCCAAGTATGTTAAAAACATCCCCCTCACTGGCCATTTCATGAGGCTATACCTGTTCAGCTGTTCATTAATTCAAATATCTAACCAGTCAATTACATGGCAGCAAGTCAATCCATTTAGGCATACAGACATGGTCAAAATAATCTGCTAAAGTTCAAACTGAGCATCAGAATGGAGATGAAAGGTGACTTAAGTGACTTTGAACATGGCATGGTTGTTGGTATCACTGGGGTGGTCAGAGTATTTCACAAGCTGCTGATCTACTGGGATTCTCCCACATGACCATCTCTAGGGGTTTAAACGAATGGTCCAAAAAAAAAGTGAGCCGCAGTTCTGTGCACAAAAATGTCTTGTTTGATACCAGAGGTCAGAGGAGAGTGGCCACACTGCTCTGAGACAACTAGAAGGCATCAGAAACTCCAATAATAACTAGTTACAATGTGCCGCACACACAACACGTTAAACCTTTAAGCAGATGGGTTACAACAGCAGAAGACCACAACAGGTGTCACTCGGTCACCTTAGAACAGGAAACTGAGGCGACAATTCACATGGACTCACCAAAATTGTACCACAGAAGACTGGAAAAACATTGCCTGGTCTGATGAATCTCAAATTCTGCTGTGATATTCAGATGGTACTGTCAGAATTTTGGCATGAACAATGTGAAAGCACAGCTCCATCCTGCCTTGTATCAACGGTTCAGGCTGGTGTGGGGGATTTTATTTGGCGCACTTTGGGCCCCTTAGAACAAACTGAGCATCATTCAAACACCACAGCCTACCTGAGTATTGTTGCTGACAATACTCCAATACTCTATCCTTTTATAACCAAAGTGTACCCATGTTCTAATGGCTGCTTCCAACAGGATAACACACCATGTCTCAAAGGAGATTCACATCATGAAGATGCGCAGCTGACAAAACTGCAGCAACATGGACCAAAACCTCTAAGGATTCCTTCCAGCACCTGTTTTAATCTATGTCACAAAGAATTATGGCGATTCTGAAGGCAAAGGAGGTTCAACACAGTACTGGGAAGATGTATCTAATGAAGTGGCCAGTGAGTGTCTTTTTAGAAGACACTCTACTGTTGTCACTTTTCTTGGCTTTTTAATACAGAACAAATGAGCAACTTTAGGGTTAAGTTAACTTTTTTACAATCTCAAAAGCTACATTGAAATAATACAGCCTTAGAGATAAAAAGCCCAACTTGACAAATGAAGGCCAAAGAGTACGGAGTCTGTCTCTGTTGCCTGTAACGAAGTGAAACTATTTTATTCTGGATGCTTGCAGCAGAATTTTTCCATGGTCCATCCACTCAGCCTTACAACACCACAGGACCATTTTCACTTGTGTAAGTGTAATGAAGCTGAAAGAAGCGTGAGTGCACATGTGCCGCCAGGTATACTGTGAGATCTTCCCATATAAATAGCCTGTTGTAAATGTCTTCATATTTCCGGTGGAACCAAAATAACACACAAAAGGGCATTCCCATCACTGCAGCTTTCACAATAAAATAAATACTCAACCCACCAAGGATTTCACCCCCCAATTAAAAACTTTCCTAGTGACTCTGGCGACAGTTGGTGGAGCACTTTTCCAACCTTATGTACTTGTGTGGCATTTTCCCCTCACTCAGTGACAAGTCAGGAGGAAGCAGAGCAAGACAATGAACCCTGCATTTTTTGCATTGCCATGGCAACTGTTGCCAGCAGACATGCCTGCAAGTTGCATCCTGGTTTAAAGAAGTTTATTGCAATTACATGTGTGGAGAGCAGTCCTAAGGTCTTTGAAGCACCGTCATTTCCTCTGATAGTTGTGTTGGGTAGTGGGAGAAAGGGCACAAAGAAATGAGTGTGCAGATGCAGGGATGAGTTCAGTTAATGGGGAAATAAAATAGGTTACTGAAGAATGTGAGATTGACCTGAAGACTATAAAAGAGAGAATTTGTCACTGTGACATCAGCCAGTGAGTCTATTTAGAAGCTCGATTAAGAGGCCTTGATGGGTTACTGAGTTATTTCAAGCCAGAAGTGACCATGTTCGGACAAGAGAGTGGATTGTTAAGTTAACAACAGCAAGCCTAGTTAGCAAGACGCCGCTATAGACTGTGTGGGCGCACCGCACAGACGCAAATACAGTCATGTTCACAGCACTCTGTGCAGTCCAGGTGAAAAATTTAAGACACCCCATGATTCAATAGCTTGTAGAGCCATCTTTAGCAGCAATAACTTGAAATCATTTCTGTATTACTTTATGAGTCCCTCACGTTGTTGTGGAGGAATTTTGGCCCACTCTTCTTTACAGTGTTGCTTCAGTTCATTGAGGCTTACAGGCATTTTTTTAACGTACGCTCTCTTAAGGTCCAACCACAACATTCCAATCAGGTTAATGTCTGGACTTGACTGGACCCCTGCAACACCTCCATTCTTTTTCTTAAGCCATTCTGTTGCATGTTTGCTGGTGTACTTAGGATCATTGCCTTGTTGCAAGTCAGAATTTCAGCCAAGCTTTAGCTGCTGAATAATCACTCTGGCTCTAAAATAATTTGGTATACAGATGTGATCAACTCAATTACTGGAAGGTGCCTAGGTCCTGTGGCTGCAAATTTAGCCCAAATCACCAGCCCTTCACCACAGTGCTTGACAGCTAGTATGAGGTGTATTTACTGATATGTTGAGTAGGTTTTCACCAAACATTGTGACATGTATTTTGGTCCACTTTGGTCTCATCTGTCCAAAGAACATTGATCTAGAAGTCTCATGGTTTGTTCAGATGCAACTTTGCAAGTCTAAGCTGTGCTGCCATGTTCATTTTAGAGAGAAGGGGATTTCACTTGGTTACCCTTTCAAACTGTCTTTGTTTAATTTTACTGTTACGAACTTTAACATTTAACATGCTTATGGAGGCCTGTAGCATCTAAGATGCAGCTCTTGGGTTTTTTGCAGTTTCTCATGGTCTGAACTTGGGGCGAAATTGAGGGATATCAACTCCTGTGAAGATGTGGATTTGATTAACAGCACATGACTGATACTTAACCTCATAATTCCTATGGAAGCAGTAAAGATGTACTTCTTTGCAGGACTACATAGAGTCCTCTGAAAACTCTCTTTTTCACACAACTGTATTTGCTAATTGCAGATGACTAATACACAAATGAAATACAGACACTTCTTGGAAGACTGTAGGCTAATTTCAATGTCAGATTACTGCATTAAAATGTTCTAAAATGCAACAACATCACAAACATGGTCAGGGTTCAGTTCAGTGACTCAAATCAGCCAGACAGCCAGTGGCTATAGTTGCATGTGTTGGCATCAATAATACAAGTCTCAAAAGGAGAGAAAAATACATCAATCCCACACAGCTGCTAATAGTTTTAAACAAATAAAATAATAATTTACGATAGTCAGTGAGGTCCTGTTGTGACGACAGCTAAACCATACTTCAGTAAAATTCTTTTAATATAAAATAACAAATATCTGTAATTAAAAGAACAGGCAAGGTTATATAATGGAATGTTCAAGGTGCATACAGATAACACACAAATATCGTTGTATAAATGTGTGTATTACTGCATTTGTGATCAGATACACTAGCTTTGTAAATACTAATAATCAGAGAAAACAGATTATTATTCATTTAATACCATCTGAATAAAACTGACCCTATCAATTCTTAAAGCGCATGCAAACAAAAATAAAATATAGCAGTTTTAAACTGTTCAACATCAAAGAGTAAAGCAATAGACTATTAAAATTCATTCAGTCTTGGCATAAAAGGAAGAAAGCCAATCTGGGATCATTTTTACCATTAGCCTCCTCATTACTTCTTCCTCTTCCTCTTGTTCAGCATTTCTCTTTATTGTGCATGACAATAAAGCAGATCGCTAATTAAAAGCATGAGCAGTCATTGGTATTCCAAATGGACCACAGCCTAATTTAAAAGAGAGCACAGTGTGAGGACAGCTTCCTCGTAGCAAATATTCACCCTCCTGCTCCCAGCGTGTCGACAAAATGTAATATTAAACACCTCAGCAAATGAAATCATTTAAGGGTGTTTGAAAGGAGATGTTGGATATCTGATGTGTACCAATTACACAGGCTTTGCAGAGGTGAGGTGAGGAATTGCATTAAATTGCATGACTCTGGGAGAAAACTGAAGGTAGAAGATGGAGTGTAAAGGCAAGCACACACACCAACATGATATCCCTCCACATCAAGCATGGCTGCTGCATCTCTCTAATCATGTTTAGCGGGTCAAGAAGGAGTCTGGGATGCCCCAAGTTCTTGCCAGTGGCTTAATCTTTGTTGTCATTTCATCTGAGCCACCCAGTATAGCCAAATAGATTAGAGAGTCCAGCGGCCAGATGTCAAATCCCATAAGTGGCTTATCACCTGAGATCTTACTCCAAAAGAGCCTCTTGGTCAGAGTACATACTCATACAGCCACACATGTCAGACCACACATGCAAAGAGAAGAACTGAGTACTAACACGCATGTCTTTTTAATTTAGCATGTCTCTGAGTAGTGGTCATAAATTTTTACATACAGCACAGTGTTTATTTTTGTTTCATTCCATTAGTCATGACTTCAAAGAGACAAGAGGAGATGAATTGTTGGTATTTCTAATCAATTTGCTTTGCGGCTCATGACTTTTATAGCCAAACAGTGTTCACTTGTGATCTCCTCACGAAGTGTACACATCTGGTCAGTGAGTAAAGAACATTATTTCATTACAAATATCCTAAAGATGCAGAATCCTCCCTCCTCAGTGCAAGGAAGAACAGGAGGAGCCCTGACAGAGCTCTACAAAAGTTCCAACAGCTACTCATGTGCATGTTCTGACCAAACTGTCTGACACTGGGTCTGAGGGTTTCATAACCTACCAAACAGCAGTCAGGGTACTGCTGGGTAGCATGTGGAGGTCTCTGTGACCCTCCAAGAATATGCCTCCCAAGATCATTACTGACCCACTGCCAAACTGGTCATGCTTGATGATATTTCAGGCAGCATTATGTTCTCTCTTTCATGCCTGTCACATGTGCTCAGTGTGAACCTGCTCTCATCTGTGAAGAAAACAGGGTGCCAATGGCAGACCTGCCAGTTCTGGAGTTCAATGGCAAAGACAATCAAGCTGCATGGTGCTGGGCTGTGAGCACAGGTCCCATTGAAGGACATTAGGCTCTTGTGCCAACCTCATGGTGTCTGTTTCTGATTGTTTGGTCAAAAACATGCACATAAGTAGTGTGATGAGGTCATTTTGCAGGGTTCATTCTGTTCCTCCTCACACAAAGTAGTAGATACCAGTCCTGTCGAGGGTTGATGCCCTGCTGTGGCTCTGTGCAGCTCTCCTAGTGTAACAGCAAATCTCCTGGTATCTCCTCCAGACTCTCAAGACTGTGTTGTGAAACACAGCAAACCTTTATGCACATATGGATATGCCAGTCTAAAGGAGTTGGACAACCTGTGCATCCTGACTAAAAAAACTAAAAAAAAAAAAAAAAAAAAAAAAAAAAAGAGTCCATCAGGAGGGATAAGGAGAGAGCAATGGTCTGTGGCCACCACCTGCAAAACAATTCCATTTTTGTCTTCTTGGTGCCTCTCCAGTGCACCT
>VUQH01022158.1:0-14139 GCA_015106775.1 Etroplus canarensis | reverse complement strand
AGGGTGATATGACCTCCATGCAACGCAAAGACCAAAATCATTCATGTATTGTTTGAGAATGTCTGCAGACTGCCAGTTTCTTTGACTCACTGCTGTACTCAGTCTGTCAGTTTCTGGGTTAAATACCAGGTTGAAGTCACCTCCTACTATGAGTGTGGCATCAGAGTGATCAGAAAGAGCAGTGAAGAAAGTGTGGAAGAAGGAGGGGTCATCAACATTTGGTCCATATATACTAGCAAGGCAGAAGTCCATATTTTGAATAGATACATTAAGTATAATAAATTATGCAGTTTTCTTCCTTTATACATACAGTTTTAATCTGTGCATCTGGCCCCAGAACACAGACACATAATGGATATTAATGAGAGTTTTTGTTGACAGTTGTTGTCCAACACAAGTCATTTTTAGTGTTTGTGTGCCATTTGAGTGATTCAGGCGACTCCTCAATACAGCTACTGCTCACATACGAACTTAATTACGTCTCGAGGGATTACCTTTGAGTCGACTGCCATGTTCAAAGCCTCCTTGATGCCAAATGCAGCACGACCCGTGCAAGCACGGCTCCGCTGTTCACAGGAAAGTGTTTAAACACCTTCAGCAGGGGTGCTAACGGAAACCACAACGATGAATACTAAGTGACCTAAGGTGTATATTACATTGGTACATCTCAAATATGCACTTAGCAATGGTCCAGTGGAAGGGAAAGATGGCTCCTGCTCCATGATATTAAAGAAAATGAGGAGTTGTAATGGTATTTGACATTAGATTTGTGAGGTGTCTTTGAATAAGTTTTGATCGTGGATGTGTGTAGAATATACTCACCCTTTCATATTGTTTTTTTTTTTTTTTTTCCTGGAATGAAATTTACGGCTGCTCCACAGGGGCTGCTAAATCACTGTCAGATGTGACACAGTGTAAGCTGCTGTTTGTTTTCGCAGCTTCTTTTCATAGTCGATGAGTATGCTTTGACATGACAGATACCAGGGAGAACATCAGTCTGGTGTGCCCTTCAGAGATGTCCCCTGAAAATAAGTGTTTGTGCGAATGACAGAGGCAAACAGAGCTCCTGTGCGCTTTAATATTTTCACCACCTTACAAGTGTTTGTTAACTCCTGAAATAAATCACACATTTATACTGAAAATACACTGCAGTCGCCCAAGCAGGACCTGAGTGCCATGGGACCACTTATTCATTCAGCTTATAAGTTACTACCAAAGGACATGATGAAATCCAACCTCCAAAAACTAATAATAAAAACACACAGGCAGCAATTGGAGTCAGCGGATCTAAATGAATTTGAGAGGAAAAAATGTCCAACCGCCAAGCTATGTAAATGTATCCACAGCCAAAATCACTTTGGCCCCTGCCATGCAAGTTATTTACGAGCTCTCATTAGTAAATGACTTTCACACAGTCCTGTATACGGTATCGTCTCCGCTTTCACTCCATACTGTAAAAATGAAAATCCACAGAATTAATGTTCTGGAAAATATAGTTGTAATAAAAGGTCTTGCGAGCTCTCGCACGCCGCCAAAAACGTTCCCCCTATTCACTCAAATCAGCACAATTAACCTGCAGGAGAGAACACGGTGTTTCAATTTATTACCGCCCACAGGCACGACAACGGGCATCTGTTCAGTGAGGCTGCGTTTAGGAGCTGCAGGCTGCGAATGTGGTGCTACTTCAGCGCGGGGCGCCTCACAAACAATAAAATGTGAGCAAAAGTGACACGGTGAGCTCGAAAACGGTGCTTTAAGTTTGGTTACACATCACCCCAAAACCCCAAACTTTCCACAGTGTCAAGCAGTGTCACAAGTGATACCATCTGGCGTTCCAGGACGAATGATTGAATGACTGCTGAGTGGATAGCATATTGCTGCTTGGCAGGTGGATGCATAAAAGCTACCCCGGGAGAGTCTGTGGTTTGTGTTGAACACTCCTTCTGCCTCTGATGGCATCCTCGGGACGCTCCAGTCAAGCATTTCTGAAGCACTTTGTCCTCTATACACAACAACAAGGGAGCTGCTGAAGAGAAAACATGCTGTCATACAAGATAAAAAGATGACACAGTGTTTCAGGGAGAATAATAGGACTCATATAGGGAATGCATTGAGTTATGCATGCTGGCATTATGAAGTGGCTGGGTCTGGGGTTTCACTGGATGGTACGGCAGAGATATTGTTCCAGCAGTGTAGAATGGTTCCTTGTAATGGCTTGGCTTTGGAGATAAAGTGACCAATAATGCAGCCTTCACTGGATGTGTAGAAGCACTTTACATTATGCAATACTTTTAAATGACTGCCTCCATGTTCCTGTAGCGACTTAAGGAAAATGTTACTTGTCTTTGATAATTTAGGGCTTGCAACACTTGTGAATTAAAACTGACTGTGTTAAACTTGCATGTCAAAGAAAAGAGATTAAGATGTTAATTAAAAACCTTGAATTTTGAGTCTTCAAGCAAAAAGTGAAAATGATGTTTGGTTAGTTTTACCCACCAAATATCGTTTTCTGTAACCTTGACATGAATGTTCACAACATTCAATTAAGTTCAATTTTGAAACATTTTAATTTGTTTACATTTTTGTTCCTTTTTTCACATATTAGAGCATTTATTGTGCTTCTGCCACAAGCTGTCAGTTTCCTGAACAACATGAAAACCAAAGGAGAATACAAACTGTACCACCTACAAACAAAGAACCCAGATCACAGACAGTATACAGTTAGGTCTATACATTTTTGGTAAATGACAATTTTTTTTTTTTTTGCAATCTAGCCAATGTGTACCACCACAGTGGATTTTAAATGAAACAGTCAAAAAGATAGAATAAATGTGCATAAATGAGCGGGAGGCAGGTGGAATGGTGGCGATGCAAGGAGTAGAGGTCATGAAGGTGAATGAGTTTAAATACTTGGGGTCATCCAAAGTAACAGACAGAGCACAAGAGAGGTGAAGAAGAGAGGTGGAGTGGGTGGAGACAAGTGTCAGGGGTGCTTTGTGACAGATGGATAGCAGCAAGAGCGAAGGGAAGGTTTATAAGGTGGTGGTGAGACCTGCAATGATGTACAGTTTGGCGACGGTGCAGTAAAGAAAAGACAGGAAGCAGAGCTGGAGGTGGCAGAACTGAAGATGTTGAGATTTTCACAGGGAGTGACCAGGATGGACAAGATTAGAAATGAGTACATCAAAGGGACAGCACAAGTTAAGAAGTTTGGAGACAAAGTCAGAGAGGCAAGACTTTAGATGGTTTGAACATGTTCAGAAGAGGGATAGTGGATATACTGGACAAAGGATGTTGAAGATGGAGCTGCCAGGCAGGAGGAGAAGAGGAAGACCACAGAGAAGATTCATGGATGTAGTGAAGGAGGACATGCAGAGAATTAGCATGAGAGAAGAGGATGTAAGGGATAGGGTGAGATGGACGCTGATAATCCGCTGTGACGACCCCTAACGGGAGAAGTCGAAAGAAGAAGAGGAAGAGTCGTAGTGTGATCAAAGTGCATACTTTCAACTTTAATTCCAGGGGTTTGAAAAAAGAATTATATTTACATTTTAGGAAGTGCAGCTATTGTATACAGTCGCGAAAAGCAAGTTTTCACAGGACTCTATGTAATCCTGCGAAAAACCAAGTACACTCCATGAATTAGTTCCTTTCATAACCACCTGAAGCATCAATAACTTGAAAAATTATATTCTGAATGCCTTTCATTGAGGTTTGCAGACATCTGTTTATACATGCTCTCTTAAGGTCCTGCCACAGCAATTAAAGTGAGATGAGGTCTGGACTTCGGACCTTGATTCTTTTTTTTTAAGCCATTCTGTTGTAGATTTGCTGGTGTGTTTGGATCATTATCCTGTTACATGATCTAATTTTCTCCAAGTTTTAGCTTTCAGACAGATGGCCTCACATTTTACTCTAGAATTCTTTGGTATATATAGGATTTCATGGCCGACTCAAAAAGTGCAAAGTGCCCAGGTCCAGTGGCTGCAAAACAAGCCCCAATCATCACCCTTCCACCACTATGCTTGAAAGTTGGCATCAGGGTTTTCACCACATGTGGTGCTGTGAATTATGCTGCTTTGGTCTGGCCAGTCCATAGGGCATGGTTCCAGAAGCCCTGTGGTTTTTTTTCAGATGCAACTTTGCAGTCTAAGCTGCACTGCCATGTTTTTTTTTTTTTGTTTTGTTTTGTTTGTTTGTTTTTGAGAGCTTTGGGCCTGCAACCTTTGCAAATAAGCTGAACTTGTTTAGCTTCATTCTAAGTGTACTGTCTAGGATTTTAACATGTAACATACTAACTAACAAGGCCTGTGGAGTGTGAGATGTAGCTCTTGGGTGTTTCACATTTTCTCTGAGCATTGCACGGTCTGACCTTGGTTTGAATTTGCTGGGACGTCCGCTCAACATACATCTAAATGCTCCAGACAAGGAAAGTGCCAAAACGTCTGCTTTTATAGAGGTCCTAACTCTGACTGATGGTCAGTGAATCAAGTGCATTTAATTACCAGCACATGGCTGCTACTCAGGTCAGAATTTCTATGGGAACTGTAAGGATGAACTTAGTTTTGCTTTTTCACATGACTAGATAACAGCACCTTTCAGAATAAAATATTTGGGCAAAGTACAAAAAATTGTACATAAGTCCTTGAGCAGCTGCTGGGTGTTACATTAGACAACTGTTGCTCAAACTTTGGAGCCCTTTAAAAGATAAGGGAAGCATTTTTGTCAACACATCTCAACACATCTGTGCTAGCATCACCTTCCTACCCTGCTTGTCTTCCAAACTCACTGCTTCCTACTGAAGATGCAAACCAAGTTATAGTTTTTAACTTTAAACAGACATAATAATTTCCAAAGAATCTCACTCACTGTGTTTTAAACTGTGTTCTTGAGAGTATTCCAAAATAAAATATAATATGTATTACATATAGTGGAACCATAGTTCAGTTTTTGCAGTATTTCGTGGTTTTACATGACATTTTTCTTGCTTTCAGAGGTGCAGCCTCTATGGTTACATTGCAGCCAGCTTTCCTTTTAAAGCCCTTCCAAACCAACGAGCTAACCAAAGCAGAGCTGCTGTTGCCAGCTGTAGTGCATAAAACTGAACAGCCAGTTAAAAATAGATTTTACAGAATCATATTGTAAAATTGCAGCCTTTATTTGGAGAAATTTTCTGAAATCACTATAGAATTTTCGAGCACACGCCTTAAAGAAAAAAAAGAAAAAAAAAGACCGGGGAAAAATGATAAATCTGTCCACTCATAATAAATCAGCGTACAGTGACGTAAAACAGGTCAGGAATGCAGGAAATGAGCAAAAACTCCAATCATGCTTGAATTTTTGCTTTACACTTGAGAACTTCCTGTAATCATAACAGAGAGCACACAGTGCAAAACAAACCCTGAACAGCGCATTTGCATGCAGGATTGAAGGTCCGGCTTGTGAGGCAGGAATAATTCATGGATTAGGCCTATTGTGTTTCCAGATCTTTGCAGGTAAACGACAGGCTTCATTTACATTCCTGTGGCTTTTGACTGCAAGTGTCCCTCCAGGAATGCAGCTGGGTTTTTCCTGTTGCCCGCTGATGTCATATCCCTGCAGAACACAAACCGAGAGTGTTTCCTGTTGATACTAGGACACTGGCTCACATCTGTTTGTGCAATCACACAAGCAAAAAACTCTCACTGACCGCACCTTTGTCCTCCCATTGAAGTCAGTTCTAATATGGCAATACACACGCTACGTCAGCTGCCTGTCCACCACTGCAGATATCACCTTTCCACAGCTCCCACTGTGGCGTGTAATGGCCCTCTGGAAGTGCAGTGTAACTGCAAATCAAGAATATGCAGAAATATAGAGTCGAAGGTGGCCAGGCAAATTCCGGGGGAGGAAAGTCCCCTGTATGAGTTAAGCGTTTTACATTTGTATTTCAGAAATATATATTCATGCTTTGGGATTTGGAGCCAAGCCACAGCAGTTACTATTTGCTACATCCTGGAAAATGCTGTATATTCAGCTTGAGAAGAGCTTAAAGACGATGAGGTTACTACGGTTGTAAATAACCAGAAACATGCACAGAAGAAAACATGTCAGCTGTGTTCTCATGGTATAAAAACTTTAAACAATACTGAATAAAGACAATTGTTTGTTGATGATCATTCCAATGCTTTCTGATTAATATGACAGGAAGTCTTTACATGCAAGCACATAAAACACGGTTTTTTTCTCCCGCAGTTCAAAATGCCCTCAGTGGTGTCACAGAAAATGGAGTCGCGTGCACAGATGGGAGCCCACATGGCCCAACCTCTGACTAAAAGACGGTAAAACTGCATGTTTGGTGTGTGTGTCTCTCTTTGCGCTGGCATTTGTCACAGTCTGTATTGAGGTATGGAAGGTCACCCGTGCATGAGCCTAATTTGTGTTTGTGTGCCTGTGTGGGAGGCCGCAGCTTGACTCCCACTGTTGACGCTGGCTCGGTGACAACCCAAATGCTCGGCTGTGTAGACGAGTGGGAGTCCCGCCCCGCCTGCCCACTTTGCAGAATATTAATAATTCAAAGTGATCTCGACTGCTTCTGAGGCTGTTACCCATTACCCTGGGATGAGATGATATGGCTGCTGCATGAAAGGCCACCAACAAGCAAGAGGCAGAGAAGAAAAACTGCGATGCGTGGCTAAAAGGCACCCTTGAGGTTTCTGCTATCAGCTCAACTGGGGAGATAGAATTATTTTGCTTTCAGAAGAAAAAAAAAACACTTTGTGTGCATATAGAAAGCCATCCCTATTAGAATGCTCAGTGTGTACGCAAGAAGACTGATTTCTCATTTTGAGTCTGTCAACCTATCAGTAACCCTGAAAATGATACAAATAGCCTTCCATCCATTTACTCACTAGAATTTTGCTCTATTTTTTGAAAATTCACCCTTAGTTTTTGAGCTCCAGATTTAGTTTATGCATAGTGCCAAAAAAAATCTCTGTGAAAATGGCTCCCCCACCCACAGAGTGAAATGAATGGTAGAAAAGGTTGGGTTGACCTGATGTTTTGTGGCTGGGTTTTCATGCTCTGATCCCTGTAGAGAGGTGGGGTGATGTCTAATCTAACTCACACTGCTAGCCTGATGCATCCGCTTTTACCCTGCTGGTACATGAACTACCTCAATCTGTCTAGGTGATGTCACATGATAGCAGCTATCATGTGACATCACGCTCAAAAACCAGCGAGGCAAAGACATAAACAACCGCCTTCAGCCTCCCACCCTACCCCTATACCCACATAAAAAGATTAGCTTTTATCAAACTGACATCTTCTTGTGTTTGATGGGTGAGGATCGGTCCACGGAAACAGATTAAAGGGAAAGCTGTGTTATAATGTCACTTGAATGCAGCAACAACAACATCCCAAGATATTCAAAGAGACACGCACAGCCTGTCACATACAGCCTTAGAACCAAAAATACTTAAGTGCAAATTAAACAAAGCAAAACTACAGTATAGCACAGTTCACTGAATGCCCACCTGGATACACCAAGATATAAGAAAACAGACTGAGTCTCCTGCTTTGCTGTTGGGTTTTTTGTGAGAATGTATATAAAAGATGGACAAAGCCCGTGTGACATCATCCGCTGATTTGTGTAGCTTGAAGTTGAGCATTATCATTTGAGCTCTTTTGGAAACTGAGTGTGACCTTGCAAGAAGGCCCTAAAAAGTCTTTCAACATCCTTTTCACTGTTATCCTTTTAAAAGCGTGTCAGATGTATTAATGGTAAAATGTCGAAGCCCCAACAGTTCCTCTTGACACTTTTTTAAAAATCATAAGTTACACACATATCTCTCAAGGTAAAAGTTGTCCACGACTTTCATGACAGTCTTTTATAAATTCACCCTGCATAAAAAGTTATTCACATTTAGTGTATAACATGGCCATGAAGGTTGCTTTATTTTTTTCAGCACATTCACTCCTATTGTGTACAATAGTATGTTTTGTCTGATAGTATCTCATCAATTATCAACAAAAAATTATTTTTGACAGCAGTGGGGGTCATAAATAATACTTTTTTTTATTACAGGAGCTATTGAACTGACCAGATCAATATCCCAGAAGTTTTATTAACTTAATGCTGTACTCTTATTACAAAGTGTTACTTTAATTTTTTTGAGCAGGATAGATTGATGACAATTTGATTCAAACATCTCAAATTTGGATTCATCACTCCAAGAGGCCAAGACTCATTGCCACTGATTTTCAGTCCATTTCTTGGTTCATGTGGCATATCTCAGCCCTTTCTCCCTGTCTCCCCTCATTAAGAATGGCTTCTTGAAAGCCACCCTTCCATTGAAACCATTTCTGACAAGGCTTCAGTAAAGACAAGCTGACTGGCTGGGTGCATCTCTATGGTCCTGGGTCAGGTTTATTAAGAACATGATTTTCAGATATTGGTCATCTGCTGTAGATAGTTTTTAGGCCTGGCACTTACTTTGTCCTCCACTTGTCCATTATTCTCAAATTTTTCAAGGACTCACAGCACGCCATGCTGAGATAGGCCAAGTTTTCAGCTTATAGCTCTTTTGAAATCACCTTGTTGGTGGTAAAAATAAAGTGTTTTGCCTGTCAAACTGTGTTATCTTTGGCATTTTTGTACATTCAACTAAAAAATGAGAACAAATTGTGTGTTTTTGTGAGAGTCTGCTAGTAACAAAGTGCCTAAAGACACAATTTAAAACTGGCACTTCAAGTTGTGTGGTATGTGTAGACATAACGTTGGTTCCACCCTTATGTTAGGTGCCTTTTTAGGCTTAAATAATTCATACATGTAGGTATGAAAAAAATCTCCCCGGAAATAGTCAACTACTGTACAAGAACTGGACTGAAAATGAGTAAAAAAGGCAGCCAATGTTCAAAGAAAAACTTTGAGAGACTTAAAAAAAATACAACTGGCTGCTATACAAATAAATGAGAGGTAGCTCAGTACGGTACACATACTGTAAGATTAGTGGTCATAATAGATTCATTCAATCCAGGTTGACAAATGCTACAGTATCCCTATAAGTTCACAGGTTCAGTGTTACAATAATATGATGTAACTTTGTCAAGTTTCAAATCTGCACCTGTAAACCAGAAGAAGCACTTTCTTTCCTGTGGCTAAGCTGCATTCACATCTTAAATAAGGTTAGATTAACAGGTCAACAGCACCTTATCCTTGAAACAGCTGTTTCTATGGAAGCCGCTAAAGAAAACATGTGAACTATTTAACCCTGCTAGAAAGGTCAAAATCTTTTTAGGTTGAGTGGCAATTAGGTACATCCAGCTAAGAGGTGATTCAGAGAGACAAGCTGACCTGAGTTCAGTTGAAACTGTCAGGATGGATTCTTAACGAGGCTCTGCTGATGCTTGCTTAGTAACTGTTCTGCGCTTCATAAAAGACTGGCTGTCATGCACTTAACCTCAACACTGAAAATACTCAAAAGTTCTGTTTTGAAGCCGAGACAGCGCAGACAGAGTTGGGGCGATGTTGAGACGCGCTCCTTGCTTTTATTCTTGACAAGTTAATTGAAGGAAATCTGAGGATCTTTTCTAACGCCAGACGCAGATGATAAATAGAATTGATTTTAGATCCAGAGGAGCTGAAAACCGCATAACGCTTGAATAATTGCCCTGAGAGCCACACATGCAGGTTTATTCTCCTCTTCCACCCCAGGAACAAAGTTCACCCTGGTACGTGTGGGCAGCCACAACTTAACATGCGGTCTGAATCTCGCCATGCTATCAGCGCGCTTCCATTTCTGCGGTTTGCACAAATCCATATTAAGCTGCGATATGTCTTTGGGGTTTGGCACCTTCACACCTTGAGCGTTGTGGAGATGAGAGTCAGCCTGTTAAATATTAATGCGGGGCCAGATGCCTGACTGGCCGCTGGCATTTATCTTAACCTGCTCCAGCAGGTGCGAGCCCAGCAGGCCCCATTGGCATCCAGGAGGAGCACTCAACCTCTGGATCATTTAGAGGCGTTAAAGGATTATATCTGCGCTGGACCGAAACTGGACCAATACACCCGAGGGGATGGAGGGAAGGACTGTAGGAGAGAGAGAGAGAGAGAGAGAGAGCGGAGAGGGAGAAATGATTGTGTCTTCCCGGCATGTGATGCGAGAGAGAGGCAGCTCAGAGATGGATGGGGTGTGGTGCGCGCCTGGGCAAACACTCCCTGCTGTTTGCTTCTCTCTTCCCATTTTTCTCCCAAGGGCAAACAGAGAATTGAGCGAGATGCAGCTGTCTGAGCGTGCAAGTTTGCGAGCACGAGCGGGTGAAGTTGACCTCTATGGCCTCTACATAAGTAGCAGGGAATCACCACCAACAAGCCTCCCTCCTGGGGCTCTTGGCCACTGGCCCCCTTCATTACTCCCTTGAGATCCCCAGGCACAGCCCCCTGCTACCAGCCGCGTATTAACCGTAATGAGGACACCGCAGTGAGGAGGAGAGGAAGAGTCCCAGCATGTGTCACTGCTGAGGATGCCGACACTCACTAGCTTTGAAAAAAAACACAGAACTGCTCACCCCTCTCCCTCCCCTCCCTTCTTGCTCACTTCCCATACTCCCTTCATTTCCTCATGGGGTGCCTCTATTTTTCTCTAACAGGGGCATGGAGCAGCGCAAGCGGCAAAATGCAGTCCATCATACTGAAGTAGCATCTATCTTAAACACATGATTTCCAGATGATCAGGGCAAGCTGCGAGATTAAGAAAGTATGGTATGGGACATCCTGGTTGCTGTAAACAAATAAATTCTTTTCTTTATTTTCTAAATTCTCCTAAATGTTTAGTTTTGGTTTTTGTGACATTTTCTTATTTTTTCAGTCAATGGAACTGATTATTTTTTAATAACTTTAAATATTATATTAAATATTATATATAAGTAAAATATATAATTACACGCATAATATCAGAGGACTTTTTGTGTGTGTGCACCTACAAGTACATTAGCTAAGTTATCATGCATGCTGTATTGTACAGCGTACAGTGATTACGGTTCAGTCGGGCAGGTTGTCTTTTTTTCATGTTCATGTGTGAAAAGCAAAGCGGTGACACCACGAGTGCAGTGGGCAGCTGGGTTATTGACCATCGCTGTGGCAGCAGAAATGGGACTGTGAAGAGTGATGCTCTGCTCTTTATGTTAAAAAAAAGAGACTTTCAAGCTGTGCTCACCAATCAATCACTATAAGTTTTATAGATAAGCATAGGTAAGATGAGCTCAATAAAAAATGACCACATTTAAATATCAGCAATTGTAGCATTTAATCTGATGTGGTGTAGTGTGATAACTCTTGGCTGTTTATTGGAATTAAAGTGATACATTTCTTTTGTGTCCAAAACAATTTAAACATGACTATTACACTAAGTCATATTAACTTAAAAAGTATTGGGTCACCTGTACATTATACCTATAGGAGCTTTTATGAACTCCTATTCTTAATCCATAGGCATTAATTTGGAGTTGATCTCCCTTTACATTCATAACAGCTTCCACTCTTTCAGGAAGGCTTTCTGCAAGATTTTGGAGTGTGTCTGTGGGAATTTTTGCCCATTCATCTGTAAGATTTTGTGAGGTCAGACACTGATGTTGGATGAGAGGGCCTGGTTCACACTTTGTGTTCTAGTTTATCCTGGAGGAGTTTGATGGTGTTGAGGGCAGGGCTCTGTGTGGACCAGTCAAGTTCTTCCACGCCTAATTCTTCCGACTGTGCCTTTATAGACTTTGCTTTGTGCACTGGAGCACAGTTGTGCCAGGACGTCAAATTGTTCTCGCAAAGTTGAAAGCATAGAATAGAATATTCATCTGTGGCAGTGGGACTGAAATAAATGCCTGAACTCATTGATTAGGAGGGGTAGACCCATACTTTAATCTATATAGTGTATTTGATTGATTTAACAAGCACTTGAACTGTTATAAACTACTACCTATAACATGTAATGAAAATAATTAATTTATAAAAGCATTTGACTTTTAATTTAATCAAGTTAAAAAAGACAATCAGTGTTCCTTATTTGTTTGAGTTCTGGTGTTTTTTGTATTTACAGTGTAATATTTAATTGAGAACAAGACAGTTGCACATTTCTATCCGCCTCTGCCCATCTGTAAATCTGCATGACTATTTCAGTGTTGTCTTAATGATGTGCTGTTATGGCACACTGGTTTGGTTTTAATTAACTTGGTTAATTTTAAAATGCAGTCTGCCTGATTAATGCTTATTCAGGCTAGATCTCCAGATCACATGCAATTAACTTACATTGTGGTCACTCGTTTGTAGTGTCCGACAGCTGCATTCGTGTTTGTCTAGACAGGTAATGGTTGAAATGCCTGTTCACCTCTTGGTCTTTATAGATAAAGTGATTTTGCCAATATAAACTGGTACCTACAAGTACAAGGACATACACACACAAACAACCTGGTTCTCAGGCTTCCTTCTTTTTATTCTCCAAAACACAGAGAAAAGAAAATTACAAATCTGTTTTGATAATAGATTTGTATGTTTGAGACTGAGAAAGGATCCTTTGCTGTTTGGAGTGCATATTTGATTCTAAGAAAGGGACGATGGAGAGGTAGTAGAGAGCCAATGAATATAATAAGAGCAGAGCAGGAGGAAAAAAAGGTTATGACTAATCTAAAGAAGACTGCATGCTTTTATTGCATCTTTCTGTGTTGATGTGCCCGAGTGAAAATGAGAATGTGAAGTATTGCTTACTCTTGGATCCATATAAAATAAATATAGTATGTAGTGAAAATTCTACTCCCTGCCCTGGGCATCAATTTTTGTATCAGGGTCTTTTGATTAATTTGTTAGAAGCTGGCTCATAACCCAAAGGTACTGACGCTTGAAGTGGTGCACCAGCTGGATTATGTGGGTGAAGCAAAATGAGTCACCACAGTTAAGTGCCCTGTCATTAAGGAATAATCTGAAATACCCACTCTTAGTTTCACAGGTGAAAAAGATGTATAAATGGAGGTTCATGCAAAGCCAGCTTTGTTAAGTAATGACCCCTTTGGCACACTGAAGTGGGAGACTGAAACTCCATTTAATTCAAATCACAGTGAAACAGTTTGTTCATTACTTGATTAGTTACAGAAATCAAGTAGAAAATAGCTCTTAATAATAAGTTGCTGGGGCCAAAAAGTGCATGTCCTGGAGTAGCCACCTGAGTTTCGCACCAAAAGTCCATAGACCCCCATGATAAAGGTTCTAACTTCCTGGCATTAAAAACACATTTGCAACCAGGTACAAAATGATTTTGGCCTGTATAATTGCTCCTTTTGTAACAACTGTATGCTGACATGTAGTCAAATGAAAAATAAAGTTTTCATAGGACTCAATGCAAGTCTGTGAAAAACTAAGTGTCATGGTGCGGGTGAGTGCAGTATTTTTCCACGGCACTGGGCTCCACCTTCAGGCGGAGTCTCCATCAGCCCTCTCACCTGTCTGCAATCAAGTCACCGGTTTTTATGGCCACCACACACTGCTGATCCTCGCCAGATCTACAGCTAACCTGTGTTAGTGTTAGGCCACCAAGCTCTCTTGGAAACCTCTAAGGAATTTTGTTTTTTCGCTCACAGTGTTGTCTCTCTTCCATAGTTACCCGCCTGGTTGTCACCGTGCACTCTTGGCTGATACTAACCTCTACCTGGACCACTGCAACCTGATCTCACTACCCCGATCGTGGCATCCCACCTGCCTGCCTCCCTGCCACAGCCAAAGGATTAAACTCACTCTGGAACCTCACTGGACTGCGACTCACCCGGACCCCTCCAGACTAACCTCCTCCCACGCCGACCTCCCCCCCTGCAACGCGTAAGCCATTCACTCTTTTCACCCAACTACTGGAATCACTGGAACACCATTAACCACCTGTCTCCTCTCATTTTAGAGATTCTGCGTACCTGGTTACACCCCCTTCTCTCCCCCTTTTCCCTGGATCAGCTCAAGGGCGCCACTTCTAGCCACAGCGCAGTCTCACCTAAGCACTTCTAGCTTCCTTATGTGAATTTTCGTTTGCCAGACTTGCTTCACTGAAAATAAAGCACGGTACACTTTGCACACCAGTTCTGCCTCCTTCTGTGTCTGCACCTGGGTCCACACACCTGGTCTGGCCTTGC
>VUQH01022156.1:0-10652 GCA_015106775.1 Etroplus canarensis | reverse complement strand
GGACTGTGTCTGTTCCTTGTTATCCTGGGTTCAAGGCTTGATCTGCCTCCACTGCTGCAGAACAGCTTTAAGTTGTTAACCTATTGCTTGTTCCCTGAAAAAGGCCTTTTTATATAATTCTGAAGTGTACATTATTTTTCAGAATTAGGTAACCTTACTTTTTTTAACCTCTGGCAGTTCATCACTTACCTTTGTGCCATTTCAAGCTATTCATTGGATATGAACTGCTTGAATTTTAATAAAAAACTGAAAAATTGAGGTGTTCTAAAACTTTTGACTGGTAGTGCATGTCCAAATTCCATCCTGGTCACTCTCAACGAAAATCTCAGCATCTTCATCAACTAATTATGGATTATTCACTTATGTGGGTGTCTATAATCTGCTGAAAGAAGGGGAAAGCAAAAGTGACATTTTGTAGCAGATGTGAACTATTTTTTATAGTTTTAAAAGACATGCCACAGCCTAAAAATATGCACTTTACTACTATTGCAGCTGTAAAACATTTTGCACAGCCTTGTTCTGATTGCATCTGCTTGTGGCTTTCTGGTTCTCATACAGTCACACTGCTGCCTTTATATAGATCCATCTAGGGCATGCTTTCACTAAAGGTCAGGGACCACACGGGTCCCTACAGGGCACTATACCTGCAGGTGCGGACTCTGTGCTCTTCTGTGCAAAAAGCAGCCGCTTCAGGCCCTCGTTTTCAGACTCTATCCTTTGTATTGTGCCCTGGTACTCGGACAGTGTCCGGTCCACCGAGTCCAGGATGTCGCTCACTGTCGCTTTAAAAATCTCATTCAGAGAACACTCCAGGAGCGTTTTCAGATCTCCGGGCTTGGCCATTGCGGACCGAGCGGTTGCGCCTGCAGACACTTCGCCCAGAGGTGTTTGTACGAGGTTGAAAGTCTCTGGAGAAGTGGGCGTGAGCGGCTCTGCTGCCGTGTGCGGAACAAACAAAAGCGGAGACAGCCGAAGTGACGGCGGGGAGAAGCCGGTTCAGAGGTTTGTACCGCCCCCTGCTGGTTGTGGAGGAACGACCGACGGCCTAGCCGGCGCTGCAGTCAGTGTATTTTGACACTATTTATATTAATAACCGCCGTGTTAAATTCTGTTTCAGTGGCAGCACGAAAACAGAAAACTAAATAAAAACAATAATTTCTCTACCATTATCACTAAATAAGACGTCGCAGCCGCTCACAACAGCTGCTAGGAGCTCAGGTAACGTTAATATTTTGATACTGTCATCTAAATGCTAATCATCATCATCTACAGCAAGCCTAACAACGCTATCGCTGGTGAAGCTGAACTTATACGCTTAATTAATAGTATAAAAACGTTAATAGGGAGTAAGAACTAATTGGGTCAACTGTTATTTTTAAACATTTGACAGCAGTGAAATGGGAAACGTGCATTAACCTAGAAATGATTTGATGCTAATTGTAGGGTAAAGTAGTTTGAGAGAGGGATGTAGTTTTGAAGTAAGCCTTCAAAAATGTCTCCGGTGTGTTTAATAGGCTTTTCTGCTCACAGCTGGCACCAGTATAAAGAAATGCAGACTAAGTAATGATGTATGCAAACTGAATCTGGACACCTTCTGGTTTTTCCACATGGTTCCTAGTGTCATCTACAGGAATGAAGCTGAGCCACTCCCCTCACCTGACCTGTGCGTGTGTGTTTGTGTGTGTGGGTGTGCATGCATGCATGCATGCATGCCTTTGGGCAAGTGGGCGTGGGCTGAGGCCTTTCAGGTGTCTCTGAGTTCCTGAGTCATCTGCCAATCACGATGTACCTTTTCTTCCTCTTTGTTGCTGTCTTTCAGCAGCTTTTCCTTCTTTCCCTCCTCTAACTTGCACAGAGACAGGACACATGAGACGTAACCCCGAGACTCGATCTTTTCAGTATGGACAGGAAGCATGAAGAAGAAGGTAAAGGACCCAGTCCAGACTAGGGCTTGTAACCTACATGTATCTTAACACCACCATCTTTACACTAGACACTTGAAGGCTGCCTGGTGTAAAGAGAGCGGATATGAGGCTTGTTTGCTTTATACAGCTGGGTCATACACAGTCATCTGAGGGTTACTTAAGCTCTTGTGTGTGTGTGTGTGTGTGTGTGTGTGTGTGTGTGTGTTGAAAGAATGTATCTATAAATGCACAACTCTTTGACAGCGGTATAAACCCAGTATAACACAGTGGTTTGTCTTTCCCTCCACAAGACTTAAGACCTCACAAGCTGGCTGATCATATGATGCTGCTTTAAAGAGCCTGGAGGGGGTAAGTCATGCTTCACATTTGAAAATATTCCTCCTAATGAGATATTTTTCACTGTCTCTCTTACATTTACGCTTGTGAGTTCTATTATTACACCATTTCATGACTTTCACTTTAACTAGTGTGGCTGTGTTCCCCTTTTTCCCCTTCTGGTATTTGTTAGCATTTGTACTTCTCCTTTAATTTGTGTTAAACCATCCCCTTGGCCTGTAATGTGCTGACAAAACTTCTCATGCACTGAAAGTCAGCTTCTCTTGGTTATCTAAGCATAGTCAGCATAGTCAGATTATGTCTAAATATTTTTGCTGCAACTATCCTGTTTTAGTATTGTTTCTTATTTTTATGTCTCTGAGGAATGCTTCTAGGAATCTTCACAGTCATACGGGGATTACTGGTAAAGTTTTTATCTCCAACACTGCTGCCACAGATAATCTGTTATTACTATACGAAACAATATTTTATCAAGGAAAAGCAAGAGATTACAATTTGAACTATTGAAATTTTATTGTAGTCCGCATCACTGTAAAATTCTTATAGAAACAATTGAAGCATTTAACATTTAGCTTTCAAACACAGTGTGATTCATTTACAGATTATTCTTTGTGTTAACTCCCATACTGTAGCACTTGTTGCACTCTGACAGGAACTGAGAAGTGAGCACCCACACAGGAAATGTGGCCGATGTCTATCCCGGATGTTGGTTACATGACGTGAATAAAATAATGTAGATAGACAAAGTTGTTTAGAAAAAATATCTTTCAGAGAGAGGAAGATGAGATAAAGAAAGAAATGTGGGGTGTGATATTTTAGCTGTACACAACACAGGAGATGTTTTGCTGTTCCTGTCCTTGGTGTTGTCAGGAAAAGATGCTCTTTGTTTGTATTGACAACAAGCATCAAATTAAAGTTCACATTTTTGTTTCGTGCAGCTCTAGCTGTAAGCCAGGGTCAGAGTGAGACGTGCTGATAAAATGATAAACACAGGACACAGACACTTAGACTGCTCACTAGGAGCAAGCCCTCCACCTCACACCCCCTGCCTCTTAATCTCCGCTGTACACCTCTGACTCTCTTGCATGGCTGATTTTCTGTGGTCAGGAAGTACAAGTGTGCATATGTGGCATGTCACTAAAAGGCTGTTGCACTGCATAACTGCAAAGACACGCCGAGAAGTTAGGATCCACTCCAAATGAACACAATGGGATAAAAAACAGACACAATCTGAATTATGTTGCCAAACAAGTGGTGAGTGTAATTTAAATAACACTAGCACACCAATGACAATCTGTATTTGAATGATGTTAGTTGCTCTATAACTAAATATAGCAGATTCTTATGAATGGCTTTTTTGTCTATCAGCTAATCAGCCTTCTTCCTGGAGGCTCTGCAATTTTTTTTGATTCAGCATTCAAAGAGATTGTTTAAAAGCACACATGCTGTTGGAAGTGTGGTTTAATATTTTTTTATTTGTCTTTTTTTGGTCACAGATCTGTGAAAGGCAATGTCAGTAGTCAATATCTCGCATCAATGGGATCTTAAAAAGTGATCATCTTTCATTGAGTCGCAGCTAAACAATTCCAACTTTGATACCTTTCATCACAACCCATAAAAGACGCTGATAACGCCTGAGCTGTGCTTATGGAGGAGGAAAACTCGTGCATCTCTCTGATGGTTGTTACAGATTCAGTCCTTCAGCAACCTCAGCAAGACTCAAGGACCTCTCTGGATCATCAGTTTATTAACAGAGAAGAGGAGGGTGTGGTGTGTACTGAGAAAGTCATTATTTCTCCAAAGGAGGAATGTAAGACTTCTGAGGAGGCAGAACAGCGGGAGCAATCATGGCCAGTGTGCCGTGTCACTTGTGCCAGTCCTCCGTTTTCCTGTGCTACAGTGCCGTGGGACATGCCCGATCCCACTGTAGAGCAGCCTCAACTCATGACTGACAGCAGCCCCACCAATCAGCTGGACTCTGGGGATGTCTGTGCTGTTACATATCTAAATCTAGACACCACTTCCCCATCACTTCACCAGTCTCAAGACGATGTTAATGCTGAGCCGTTCAAACAGGAGGACGGAGAGGAAGAAGATGAGCTTGGTTCTCCGTTTCTGAAATCGAATCCTGAGTGGACAGGAAATGACTCTGAGGTAAGTTCTTTAGGTGAGGGGGAAATATATATATATATATATATATATATAAAAAAAAAGAGATGTGAGGTTGTTAAGCTGTTATTTGGATTTTTTCTAAGTGACTACGAACACATTTGACTACAGTTTCCTTTACCATTAACCCTTGCCTTCACTGAGCATATACTTGACTGTTGCCTTGCCGCCTCAGACTTTGGGTTACTGTAGTAGGCTGAGCAGAGGTGGGAGGAATACAGCAGACATAATGTTGATCAGATGAGGCACAGCGTGTACCTTCCTGCTCATAAACCCACTGGCAATCACAGGTTTTTCTCCCACAACTGATGTTCAATGACCTGTGTTGCAATTTCCAGCCATGTGATGCTGCAGATGTGCAAGAACTGAAGACACGGGGGAAGGGAAATTCAGCATATGAGCTGTTAGACAGTGACAATGGTAGGTGTTACTCAGAGCAATACCTTTCATTAATTGTTAAATATCCAGTGTTTTTCCATTTATTGCTCAATTTGAGATTAAACATTTATGATTTTTTAGTTATAGTCTTACATGCAAAAGTCATGTTCACACATTTCTAGAAATCCCACCGAATACAGACGCTAAAGAAGAGGAGGAACGCCCAGTGACGTCAGATCCTGTTGAAACTGAGGAACTAATCAATACTGTTCAGGAGATTCAAGACTCAGAAGAAGATGTGGACAGCTCTGTAGATTTAAAGCCTGAAGAGGAACAGGAAGAGTCCAGTGTTCTGCTGACTGGACAGGGAGAGCCACGAGAGTCCGAACAAACGCAAACTTCAGCAAATGGTGATGAGACTGAGGAAGAGGACGAAGAGCAGGGCGAGGTAGAAGAAGGGCAAAGCGTGGTAAATCCATCCTGTAGCAGCGAACGTGACAAGGCTGAAAGCGTCATTTTTCTGATGAATGTGTGAGTATCATGAGCTTAAAAAAAGGGAACAGGAAATGTGTGTTAACATTAAACCCAATGAGAAACGTATGGCTAAATCTGGCAGAAACTAAGAAGCTATACTGGTGTCTGGCATTGAAACCAAAAAGAAATTATTATACTTGATGCTGAATATATGTTTAAATTTTCATCATGACTGCCAATGAATCAACACGGGTTATCTCAAAAGCCGCCGGAGTTGTCTCATGTATATCAAAAAAATACCTAAATCTCGACCTTTTTAAAAATCTTTATTTCTACATTTTTAGAACTTGTCATTTAAATTTAAAAATCATTATTTCTGCATTTGTCTTGTCATGTAAATAAAGCTCAAAGAGAATTTAGCTTTAAGACCAGGGCAGCTTTGTCAGTATTTAAAGTAGGAAGTCAGGAATACAGAGTGAGTTTTCCAGTCTTTGAAAATCACTCAAATAGTATACCTTATAGTTTTTTAGCTACCAAACTTTAGATCAGGTCAAATATAATTAGCACATTGTTTTTCTTAATGTGATTGTTGCATGTTGAAATAGCCATAGACTTATTTTGGTAGTAACATTAACTTTGAAAGGCTTGTATCTCCTGAGAGAGGGGTGTAGTCATGCGCCTGGTGCACTGATGAGAGCTGCACAGTGTGGTACCACCCTGAGGTGAACTCTGGCATTCTTATGAAAACAAAATCTTTTCTTCCTGATGGAATCCCTTTTTTCTTAGGACCGAAATACCTGATATTCTTTTGTTAGTCAATCATACATTTGCATTTTGTTTATAATATACATAACATTACCTAAAATTGACATAATTTTACTAGCCTGATCACCATCAGTATAGGCAGTTATAGTAGTACAGCTAACTGTACTAAATTGAAGTTTTAGTCTTGCACTGAAGCACCCAAAATGCTCAGAATTAAAAATTGCATAAAGCTCAAACTGCTTGGCTGTAGTGTTGAAACCATATATTTCCTGGCAATTACTAACAGTGGTTTAAGGCTGAGTGGTACTTTTAATAGAAAATAAAACTAACCCAAGTTTCACCCCAAGGCAAACTCCAGACCAAAGAGAAAAAAAAGTGCACCTTTAGAGGCAAGAGTGGATTATACATACAAGGGCAGCATAGTTGGGGTGCAAAAGTGGAGTGACTACCCAATAGCAGAAGGGGCCTTTGCCAACCTAAATTAACAAGTAGTGTTTTTTTGGTTTGAAATTTTTATTTCAAGTGTTTTAAGCAAATAATTTCATAATTACATTGCCTGAATAAATCAGTTTGGTGACTGAGCTTTCATACAAAAAATAGAGGCACATCTCTGATGCCTCATTCACTTCTTACAAATGGCAAAATCTATCTATCTAGTCCATCAGGTGACTGTTAAGGCACTGTGAGTCATGTGTCTCCCCAAGAAAGGAAAATCAGGGTATCAGAAAAGAAAGAAAGGAAAGGGAGATAAAGCAAACTGAGGGAAGTCATCAGGCTTACGCAACCAGGTACTATAATTTTAGTGTTACAGTTTCATGAACACAAATAAATTTGGACACTTATTTCAACTTTCACAGTTATCAAGATAAGTAAATTATTCACAATTACTATAGTGTGCTTTTATGATCTATGGTGACCTTTATGTGCCTTAACATCAACAAAGTTGAAAACAGTATTTGGCTGTAAGCTGGTTGATTCAGTATGCTTTAGTCTTGTAGAGGAGCCTGTCTGTATAGCATATAGTGAGCAAGATGTGATAGAGGATGATGGAAGTGAAGAGAGGGAAGAATATGAAGGTTGTCCGGAGGATGATGAGAAGGATGAGGAGAGGAAAGATGTATTAAATTTTAATTTTTGGCTGTCATGTTTTTGAATCATTATATTGTAGGTTAGGAAAGTTCATTCTTTTTGTCCTTTTCTGAGGAGAAAACATCTTTAGTGAAGTCATAATCAAGTTTCTTTATTATGCAGTATGGTATGAATAAACATGAATAAACATAACAGAGGGGAAGACAGAAAGAAAAGACAGATGGAAGAAGAATACTCTGACAACCAATACAAAGAACTAAGCTCTTTTCTAGAAAAATCATAAAATAAACGGAAACCAGAGGCTTGATAGTATATAAGGGAAACAAGGTCGCCATAACATAAATGAGGAGATTAAAACAGTAATCAAAACTCTAAAAGCAAAACAGAAAACTAAGCAGGAACTCAGACTAGAATATTTTCACTATGAATTACAAACTCAAACATGACAAAACTAAGGGACCATAATGAAGATGGCGAGATGATGGGTCTAACACATCCCTGCATTGTGTTAAATAGTCTTTCTGCAAAGTCAAAGAACTTGAAAATTCTGGTTAACGTGCAATGGTTTTTATTTTTTGCTATAATTTTTTTAATCAGTGGAGAAATATGCTAAAGCATGTAGGTGTTTGCTTATTATTTCTCACTTCCTCTTCCAGGGTTTTGAGGTATAATAACATTCAATGGATACTAAAAAAATTATATTTCTATGTTTAGTTTTTTCCGTGTTGATTTTAAATGATTTAGTCATCTAACACTTGACAAGTTGAGTGTATCACAGTGAGGAAGAGCTTTACTTACTGAGGCATGAAAACGTTCCCCAAATCAGTAAATAGGATTTTAAAAATATAAGTCAGTGTGGCTTTTCACATCCTGAAGCTTAAAGGAAAAACTGTATAACTTCATTTGCTTTCATTATGTTAATAATGCTCTTGTGTAACATTAACTCCATTGCATATTTCATCCACTATTTGCAGGGAGGTACCTGCAGAGCCACGTCAAATTGATGACACAGAAGTAGCCATAAACACAGATAAGCCAACTGATCTGCCGCCACTAGAGCTTTTGGAGGAAAGCTTGCAGTGCAGGGCTGAAGAGGACAACAAGATACCGAAACAGTTACATGAAGATCTCACGAGTCAGACTGAAGAGTTAGAAATGTGTGAAGATGTAGAACAGAATGTTGACCCTGAACAATGTGAGGCTTTGGAGAACAGCGAAGAAACAGAAGTAGAGGAGGCAGAAAATGCAGAGAGGATAGAAAATTCACAACAGACTCAAGAGGTGACTGAAAAACAGAAGGGTTTAAGTTGTTTAGAGCAACAGGACTGTGACCAAACAACTTCAAATGACAGGAGGGCTTCACTGCAGCCTGAACACCCTGAATCTGAGCAGCTTGAGATGACTGAAAAACCAGAGCAGGTAGCAGCAGAGGTGTCACATCAACCCGAGGAGCAGCACTCTGAAGACTCTGACCAGTTACAACCTTTACAGCATCTGGAACAATCACCAGAAATGGTATTGACAGATCCGCTAGTCCAACCTGAAAATGCGGAGCAGCCTGAGGAGTCTCCTCAGTCAGAGCAGACTGTTCAGTCAGAGCAGACTGTTTGTGTTGAAGACGAAGCTCCTGGAGAGACAGAGCAGCAAGAACAGTCAGAGTACACTGAGCAGTCAGTGGATACAACCGAATCTCAGGAAGTAGAGGTAAATAAGGCAGACATACAGGGTAAGATGTCAAATCAAGAAGAAGATGTGGAGGTTACCGAGGATGCAGATTTACAAACAGTAGTGGCAAACGGAAAGCAGCCCTCAACCCTGGAGACAGTGGTACCTCATATGAATGGAGGTGAGGTGGACAGAGAGAAGGCCCGCATCCTCGCTGAAAAGCTGTTCAAGCTGGAAGATATTCAACGTGGAGATGTGGTGAAGCACTTAGACAAAGAGTAAGCATATATACAGTATGTAACATATTTTAATCATTTTAATCCTCTTTTGGAATAACTGAAGGCTGGTGGTGTTCTGAGCCCTGCAGCTGCAGAAGAGAACAGCTTTCTGTTGCTGCAGGGAACTCACAGGTGCAGATGTTTGTAACTGTCACTGCCAACCACAGCAGCACTGATAAATATTATCGTAGAACTGGCTGAGTATTTTGTATAATGATCCACCAATATTAAACTGCAGTTTACTAGCCTGACACACTTAAAATTCACAACTTGCAAAACACTTTAAATTTAAATTTGCCATAGTTTAAAGTTGCATGCATTCATGCATTTTCAAATACTAGAAAAATCAAAAAATCCCTTCATAAAGAAATTGTCACACTTTTTTGTCTACATTTTAATTTACTAATGTATTTTTATGTGCAGTAGTACAGTATATTATAGAATCATAGTATAGCAAAGGTGGTGACAACCTTTGCTTTCAAAAGAGCCATTTTTAGCAGTTTAAATAAAGCTGCTTGGCGTCACAAAACATGTTTGGGCTTTATAATGAAGGTTACACAGCCTATTAAGTATAAATTAGCTTTGCCATCTTACTAATAGGTGTAAATAATTAGAATCTTTTACCAGATCTGACCACTCTTCATAGCCTGTTGATGATTATTTTTGACTTTGCCTTTTCATTACAATAATACCAATATTCGTAGCATCACAGAAATTATGCAACTGATGTATTATTATAATTATTTTTATAATTGTGAAGCAGATGAAAAAATAAATTATAAAACAATAATAAATATCTGACAATAATTTATATATATTATATATCTGATTATAATTTTTATATGTGCTAATAATAATATTAGCACATATAAGACTACAATGAAGGACATGTTGAGTGTGAAAATTAAGCAAATAAAAAGTAGCTTTCTTTTATAATGAAACACATTGTAGCCGAATGGCTTTAAGAATAATAAAAGTTAAAAAAAAAAGACAATTTTCAAGTGAATTTTGGACTCAAAACTAGTAGTCTAGACCAGGAGTGTCAAAGTCATTCCATTCCATGTTCTAATTTAATCTTAAGTTGACTGGACCAATAAAACAATCATTTAAGCTCTGTTTTTTAAATTGTGCATAAGTACAAGGAAACATTCACATATAACATTTACATTTTGTGAAACAGATGGTGAACAACATAAGATATCTTAAAAAAGTGAATTTCAGAGTATTTGTGGGGCACAAAACCTTTTCATACAATTATTGGAACTAAACTATATTGTTTTACCTTTTATGATTGTAACAATTTGTCAAGATCTGTCCTAAAGTGAAGCTGTTAAAAATGGTATTGCAATTTTCACTCTTTGCAAAGCCATCCAGTGGGCTGGATTAGATCCTCTGGAGGGACCCAGGCCAAATTTTTGACACCCTGGTCAAGACCTGTAGAGGTCCAGCAAAGTTAAGAGGATAAAGTGCTAGATGTAGGCTATGACACACATATTATCATAAATAACAGGTATAGGCTATACATTTTCAGGAGCAAGACAATACATATGTATGAATGAAAGGGAAGCAGGTG
>VUQH01022155.1:0-19402 GCA_015106775.1 Etroplus canarensis | reverse complement strand
TATTGAAATTGAAGCAGCTCAATGTCTCATTGTTCTCTGAAATGAAAGCATAGAACAAACAAGCTATTGAAGTTCAAAAAGAAATCATGGAATAAACCAAAATGTATTCCAAACTGCTGATTAATACCTGTGATGGGTTTGTAAGGGCCAAAGGTCAAGGTCACAAGATCAGATTTAAGGCAGAGGCTTAAGGTTCTGGTCATATCATTTGGCTCGTGCATTAAATAAATGCCTAAATAAGTGCCCACAGGGGTTTTAAAATGGCTGGTGAGTTGTGAGAAGTGCTTTGACTCAGTTATGTGTTTGCTGGCAGTAACTTCAGCTGGTAAAAATGAAAACAGCTAAGCTAAGTCGCTCAGTTTGTTATGAATTAACCAACTGTATCCTCTCAGGATGGTCTTTTGCTATGCACCATCAGAGTCAGAATACTTTATTCATCCCAGGGAGGAAATTGCAGTTTGTTACAGACACTCAGTCATATAATTAAATGTAAATTGAAAGGCAGCACATATAGATCTGAGAGGTAAGAAATATGATAAAATAATTTCAACAAATCAGCCTTTCTGAGTTAATTGCCATATGTAGCATAAATAACTCTAAAGTTAAACACTGCTATATTTATAATGTGAAAATGTCAATGGGTCACAGGGAGGAGTTACAGAGTGTGATGTCACAGGAAGGAATGACTTCCTGTGGTGGAATGAGTCTGCTGCTGAACGTGCTCCTGTGTCTGTCTAGCACGTCATGGAGGATTGTCCAATATTGTCCTTAACTTGGACAGCGTCCTCCTCTCTGACACCACTGTCAGAGTCCAGCTCCATGACGTTCCTGTCCTTGCAGATCAGTTTGTTTAGTCTGGTGTCCCAGCACACTACAGCATAGAGGACGGCACTGGCTACCACAGACTCATAAAACATCCGAGTTTCAAATCCTTTGTGTAGCGAGACTTTAAAGTGAGGTCCTTGGGATTAAACATGCACAGTCTTGAAGAAAATTCGTTTTACGTCCTTCACATAAAAACAGTCAACAGGCAGTTAGAGGCAATCAAGAGAGTCTAATTTTTTGAGTCTCTTCAGATATTGGCAGTAAAAGGTGTTTAATACATGAAAAACATGTATAACCCACAAATGCAAACTATGCTATGGACATCACAGGGGTTTTACCAGGCATGAAATGTCTGGTGTAGCTGATCATTTGAAGGAAAACACAGGTTTGCATTAAGGCAGTTTTACCTACACATTCTTCTAATGCAAGTCTCTTAAATTCTGAATGCAGCTTTTAGGCTCTGCATGCTAATAGTGAATGATAGCTTTTTGTAACTTGCCCGTCTTCCTCTTTACAGTGACCCTTTGTTCTCAGCCCAGCGGCTTCCTCCTCATGGTTACCCACTGGAGCACCCATTTAATAAAGATGGGTACCGTTACATCTTGGCAGAACCAGATCCACATGCTCCAGACCCGGAGAAGCTGGAGCTGGACTGCTGGGCAGGCAAACCCATACCTGGTGATCTGTACAGGGCTTGTCTGTATGAGAGGGTGCTGCTGGCCTTACATGACAGAGGTACTTGTTTCAAGGAGAAGTAGTTTACCTTTGCACTGGAGCGTCATCATCTGTTTTCTAGTTATATTTTATGTTGATTCATGGTTTATTTATTAAGTAATGTCTATGAATATGTTTATATTGCAGCGCCTCAGCTGAAGATCTCTGATGACCGCCTGACAGTGACCGGAGAGAAGGGCTACTCCATGGTTCGTGCTTCCCATGGTGTGCGGAAAGGCGCCTGGTACTTCGAGGTGTCTGTTGATGACATGCCTCCAGAGACTGCAGCCAGGCTTGGCTGGTCTCAGCCACTTGGTCAGTAACAGTAATATGAATGTAACCAAAATAATGGCTAATAAAATGGATAAATGCATGGACACTGACCTCAAAATGTATGGTTAATATGAGCATGGACCATTGTTTATCATGTCAGATTGAATGACTGTCCTAACTTTATCCACTCTTGGCTTGGATTTCCTATCTTTGTTTTCATGTGACAGAGCGGAAGATCGCCTTTATCATCTTTCTGATGTTTATGAATGCATTCTAGTGTAGAGTGCTTTGCAACCTGAGTCATTTTGTCAGAAGAATTCTTCAAATGTTTGCATGTTTCCTTATTTACATTCCAGGTAACCTGCAGGCACCGCTGGGGTATGACAAGTTCAGCTACTCGTGGCGCAGTAAGAAGGGAACGCGGTTCCACCAGTCGATAGGAAAGCATTATTCGTCAGGCTACGGTCAGGGAGACACGCTGGGTTTCTTCATAGAGCTGCCTGATGACACAGAGACAGCCAAGGCTCTGCCTGATACGTACAAGGACAAGGTAACACCCGAGACACAATGAGAACTACCTCAGCTCAATCAGCCAGATTTGCGCAGTGTGCTGAGCGCCGCAGTCAGACAGCCTCATTTCACCTGCGGCTGTTCAAAATGCAGCAGTGAGACGCCTGACTCCTTTTAGGAGGAGACAGCATGGCTGCATTTCACTATCAGAGGCTACGTTTACACTGCAGACTAAAGTGGTCCAAATCGGATTCTTTTTGTTCATATGGGACCCATGTGACACTAATCAGATTTTTTTTTCAAATCTGATTCTGATCACCTCCATATGTGGTCCTGAATCGATACATATCTGATGTTTGTCAGTCTGAACGGTCACGTCACATTTCATCAGACTTTTCCGTCATTGAAGTGAGACAGACATCATCATTCTGCACCAGAGGAGGCGAGACGCGGCGAGATCAGATGTCAACAATAGACCAGACAAACATGGCCGACAGCGTTGATGGAGCTAATCAGTGGAAAGAGAGTTTTCCTCACACGGTGACATGTGTAGCATCCATATTTACTTCTGTGAACACAGCGTGCTGCGTGTGACGCCACATCTTCTTCTTCAGATGTCACTTCAGGGCCAGAGTCTGATGGCAGTCGCATTTAAATTATAATATGAACATCGGATTTCAGCAACAAATCTAAACTGAGCATCAAGACCTGCAGTGGCCTAAGAGGCTCTTTGCTTCCTTAATTGTACCTGTTGTTTCTGTCAGGGATGTCAGAGAGTGAGGCAAACGTTCCCTCAGATGCACAGTACAGTGCAGAAGTCTTGAGCCACCCAATTAAAAAATATATGAATATTTTTGCTTCAGGAGTCAAAATTTCTTGTAATTTTTAAGGGGTCCTCAGCAGCAGTTCTCCAGGTTTAATGAAGAGTTTTATTTTGAACAAGAAGGCACAAACCCAAAGGATGAAGCAGTGTTGTGTATGCACATAACAGACAACTTGGCAAAGAACCAGCTTTGAATTGTATTTTATTTTAGCATCCTGTCACAAAAACACATTTGTTACCATTTCTTCAGTTGAATCTATGTCAAATGCCAAAGATAACAGATTTAAAATAATAATTTTGCACCAGTGAGGTGATTTCCAAGAGTTAATAGCCAAAAACGTGACACATATTGGCATCTGTGCAGTTTGTCCTTCAAAGTTTTGAGGAAACTGGATGAGTTGAGGACAAAAGAAGTGTCAGGCCTAAAAAACTAGCTGAAGCAAATGAACAGTATCTGTAAGTCATGTCCTTAAGAAAAAGGGAAACAAGACCTGACACTAAAGCCTCATCAGAAATGGTCTCAGTGGAAGGGTGGCTGTCAAGAAGTCATTCTTAAGGAAGGGGAACGGAGAAAAGGCTGAGCTATGAAAATGGACTGAACATCAGTGGAAACAGGTCTGATGGTCCAACATGCAATACTATTTGGAAAGATTCTGATTGGCAACAGCTTATTAGTCTGCATGAAAATGATGCCACACTGCAGATGCAGTAAAAGCCTACCTGTATAAAAGAAACACACAGTGGAACACTATCAGGCATGGATTGGCCTCCCCAGAGCCCAGACCTCAACCTTATTGAAGCAGTGTGGGATCATGTTGACAGAGAACAGAACAAAGAAGAGCTTTGGAATGTCCTTCAAGAAGCCTGGAGAACTATTCCTGAAGACGACTTAAAGACAGAAAGCTTGGCTCAGAGAGTTCAGGCTGTGCTGAAGAAGCTCAGAACAAAATTTCAAGCTTGTCAGAACTGTAAAAACTTTTTGCCTTATGTGCTATATTTCCATGTATGTTTGTACCTTTCATAAAATTGTTGCACCTGTTTCCCATTTTCCTGACAACATGCAAAGAATTGAGGCATGGAATAAAGGACGTTCCTGCTCCACCAGTGTCATTTTGGAAGGAACAACAATCATACATTTGTTTCTCTGAGCGTGGTAGAAATAACACACATTGACAGTTTTATTACTGAAAGCACATTACAGTTATGAGGAACAATAAATATTCTGTTTTAATAGTGTTTGCAAGTATCCTGAAACCTATAGTTTCTGAATATTTGTTCTGATTGAAACAGTTTACTGTTTTCATGATATTATCCACATATTCTGTGCTGTTATCTCCTCGTCTTTGAATCGGTCACATCTCGAACCTGTTCTCCTTTCAGGCGCTCATTAAGTTCAAGAGCTACCTGTACTTTGAGGAAAAGGACTACGTGGACAAAGCTGAGAAAAGCCTCAAGTCAATGAGCCCAAGCAGGGTTAGAAATCATCTGTACAGTAAAATCCAGTCAGAACACCTGCTGCTGTTTGACGCTGCTAACATCTGATCCCTGTGTTTCAGATGGTTTTCTATAAGAATGGAGTGAACCAAGGTGTTGCCTTTGAAAACCTGTTTGAGGGCATCTACTTCCCTGCGATCTCACTCTACAAGAGCTGCACGGTCAGTACACATGTGCCTACAGTGATTTATCAGCTTTTAGGTTCAGTAGACTCCTAAAATATGCTCCTACCTTTCCTCAGGTTTCTGTCAATTTTGGGCCCCACTTCAAATACCCTCCGAAAGATGTTAAGTACCAGCCGGTGAGAGCCTCCTTCCTTAAAGTTTCCCAACTTTTCCCACATGACAGTAGAAACCTGTGCTGAGCTCTGTTAATCGCTTTCAGATGAGTGACATGGGCTGGGGAGCTGTGATTGAGCACACGCTGGCTGACATGCTGTACCACGTGGAGACGGAGGTGGATGGACGGCGCAGTCCTCCATGGGAGGGATGAATTCACTGACTCGAGTACTCACACATTCAAAACATGGTTCCACCTTCAGACAGTCTAAAGTACAACGCCTCGTGCTGCAGTAAACTGTAGGTCAAAGAAGCTTTTGAGAGATAAAAATAAAGTCGACTGTGGGTTCGACACATTTTTGCCAGACATGAAACCTGTGAAAATGACACCAAGCTACCAGCTGAGGGCTTCATACATTATTGTGCCATCAGGAAACATTCCACACCAACTTTTCTGATTCAGCTTACTTACTCTGGCTTCAGATGTGTATATTTTGAAGTTGTTATGCTGTAGAGAGCTCTTACTGGACATTAGTTTATCATGAAGTTGTGCGTTTGTTGCAGTCACACAGATCCGTTTCAGCGTTTCCCTCAGTTCTGTAGACTAAAGCCGAGTCTGGAGTCTTTAGTGTTATCTGTCTTTTTGGTAATTGTATTTGTTTGACTGTGTTTCTGTTATTTACTGTTTTATACTCTGGGTTCAATTTAATAAAAAAAAAATGCTACACGGGCAGAGTCGATGTGATTATTCAAATCTGGATCTCAAGAACAGACTCATAGATTGGACATGAAATAGTGGTGACCCTGAACGTGACCCCTCAGGTCTGATTCACCCAGCTTGTTTGCATGTGGCCATCTGCTAGCTGCTTCTGTTTTTTAACGGGAACAGTCACCACAGCAGATCCTTTGCCTCCATCTCATGCTATGCTTTGCATCCTCTACCATCATTAGCTTTATTTACGGTGGGTCAGGGTCAGTCACGAACAAAGGCCGTTGTCATGGATACAGCTGTGTGGCTCTGACTTCTCAGTGGAATGTAAATTTCATACAGCCAACCAGTTATTTCTGTGTGTCACGTGTGATAGATCATGAGCCGGACGAACTACATCATCAATGTTCTGGTTTTGGAACAAAACTGTATCCCTCACCTTTTAAAATAAAATAAAAATAAAACAAACTGCAGATGCAACCTGGTTAAAAACATGGTTATTTAAGACTTAAGGCTTTACAGCTAAAACCAATAGCATCATATGTTATTGGTTTAAATTGTGGTAAACAGCTCTGTGTGAACAAATGGCTCCATTTGTATCAAAATTCAAGTGCTTTAAAAAGTTGTGGATGGTGTACCATTCTGTTTTTAAAATGTTTTACCTGAGAGAGGAGAGGCAGAAACATGTAAATGAGCTGTAAAAGGAGAACAGTACAAACAGAATTCCCTGATATCCTGTGAGTTAAAGAGGCGAACCCGTTTGCTGCTACGCTGGCTCCTGGTTTTTAGTGTCTTTAAAGCAGTCTGTGCTCCTCCCTAGCTGGTCGAGCTGTGCACTGCTGGGTTCATGTAGTCCTCATTGGACAGCAAGTTCTCTCTGCTTTCATCTGAATCTGATGGGTGCTGTTGGAGTGACAAGAGAAGAAATGTATTCAGCATTCCCAGAAGCGCACACACTTTGACAGACCATACATCCTGTCCTTACGCGTCTGCGGAAGATCCGGTGCAGTAGGCTGCGTTTGGGGCTCTCTGGGATCTGGGACCAGTCCAGATCTGGAGAACGAGATCCCCCAGGGCCAAAAACATTCAGTTCTTTAAAACATCCTGTCTCTATCAACTACATGGGAGACAGAGAAAAGAAAGGTGAGGGTTGAAAACCTCTGTTTGTACAGACGCAGTAATGTAACCAGGAGATGAGCTCACCTCATTTTGCCAGACTATAGGATTGCTTCCTGTGTTAAACCTGGAGTAGAAGGAGCTGTCTTTCTGGTCTAGATGGACTCCCTTCACTGTAGAAAATTCCTCTATGTCCTGGACGTCCGTGCAGTACACCAGTCTGGGCTAAAGGAAATGAGTCACAACATGCAGTGAGTACGAGCCTTTCTGTAAGCGGTGATGTTCAGGTCCTCAGGCAGCACTGCGTTACAAACACGATTCTGTTATCAAATCGGGAACACGTCCACACATCATCGTCCACATGTGCAGGTTAAAGAACATGATCCAGAAACACCGCTGTCTTCTCTGGACCAAAGATCGTTTCTGTGGACAGACCAATGGGCATTTGAAATTCTTTTTGGACATCATGGACGCTGTGTCCTCTGGACTAAAGAGGAGAGGGACCATCCAGCTTGTTATCGGCACTCAGTTTAAAAGCAACTCTGATGGTATGGGGGTGCATTAGTGCCTATGGTTCTGGCAACCTGCACATCTGGAAAGGCTCCATCAATGCTGAAAGGTAGATACAGGTTTTAGAGCAACATCTGCTCCCCTCCAGACCACGTCTTGCATATTTCAGCAAGACGATGCTAAACCACATCCTGCAGCTATTCCAACAATATGGCTTCATAGTAGAAGAGTCTGGGTGCTGGACTGGCCTGCCTGCAGTCCAGACCTCTCACCAACTGAAGACATTTAGCGCATCATGAACTGAGAAATGCTGCAGTGTCAGCACAGTGTGGCTCAGGAGGTAGAGCGGGTCTTCCAACAGGAAAGTTGGTGGTTTGATCCCTAGCTTCTTGACTCTGCATGCTGAAGTGTCCTTGGGCAAAACACTGAACCCCAAGTTGCTCCTGATGCATCCATCTGCGTGTGAATGTGTGTGACAGTGAAATGCACTTAGAGTGGTAGAATAAAGCGCTCTATGAATGTGTGTGTGTGGACTGGTGAATGAGGCTTTGGGTGCTCACAGCTGAAAAGTGCCATATAAATACCAATCCATTTATCACTGACCACACTCATAAACGAGATAATTCATCTCACTAAGTAAAGGTAAAATAACAAAGAAGACCCAGGACTGTTCAGCAACAGACAAGAATGGGACAACATTCCTGTCCCAAAGGTCCAGCAGCTGGTCTTCTCAGTTCCCAGATGTTTATGGACGCTTGTTAAAAGAAGAGGGGATGCTACGCAGTGGGACACATGGACCTGTCCAACTTTTTGGAGACATGTTACTCAATTTCTAGAATAGCAAGTATTTTTGCTCAAACTGTAAAATGTCTCACTTTAACATCTGATATGTTTTCTATGTTCTTTTGTGAATAAAATATTTGTTTATGGGATTTGTAAATCATTGCATTGTGTTTTTTTATATTTTGAAGTTCATTTTTTAAGCTGACGGAAATCTTTGGGCTACTTACATCAGGTTTAAACAGAGCCTCAACGAGTCCTGCTTCCAGCATCCGGAAGTTGATCTCTTGGAAGAAAGGATGAGATTTTACTTTCTTCCCTGCTGACCCCTGACATCCCAGCCTGTGTGCTGGGTCCTTGGTCATCAGCTGCAGAAGTGGAAAGAGAGTGCATTCATTGCTTAAAGGATGGAATAGAGTTTCTTCACAGGGTTAGGGATTTTGTAGCAGGTTTGTTAACAGTAACCCTCTAACCAAGCCTAAAACACATATCAAGAGAAAGCTGTCTGCTGAACAGTATAAGATTAAACTTGAAGAACTCACCAAAGAGCAGATATCTTTTGCCTCCTTGCTGAACTTGCTGCTGTATTCCTCCTGTTCGTTCTGAATCCGCCTCTCCAGCTCTGAGGCTTTGAGATGCTCTCCTCTGGCCCTGAATGGGGGCTTTCCTGCAGTCATTTCATAAATCAGACAGCCGAGGCCCCACCAGTCTGCACTCATCCCGTAACGTTCATGGCTGATCACCTCTGGAGCTGAAATCAGGATGCACATCAGTAAGCTTCTGCTGATGTGCCTCGGTGACATCTAACACCACCACCACCATGCTCATTTTTCTTTCTCGTGATGTCATAAAGTCATGCTTCCCCAAAAAATATTTTTTTATAGGTGAGATGTTTCACAATGCACACAATCATACAGGGGAGCCAGTGGAGATTGTTCAGGAATACAAAAATGTGAGAACAACCTTTAACAGTTTGCTGAGGTTTTCATCTTATACAAAGGAATTTTTAAAAATGCATCAGAGGCAGGATATTCTCAGGAAGCTGAAATCATCTGGGATTAACAGAAACATTCTTACCATATTTTATTAAGCTCTTATTGAAAACATAATAACCTTTTCTTTACCTGCTGGTTTTGTTCGATCACTCTGAACAGAACAAAACACAACTCTTTTGCTTAATATGGTTAAAATCTGCTCAAAAATGCTTGAGCAGCCAATTCAAACTCTTGCTGCCTCGTGATCCCAGGATTTTACAGGACCCCTCCCATATTCTGTATTAGTGTCTCCCCTCAGGACACAGGAGGAAGCGTTCAGCTTTTAAATACTGAACACTGACTTTAATATAAGCATTAATGTAGCGACATAATCTTAAAATGCACTTTATAAATTATCTCATTATTTTATTTGGTGAGTGTTGTTTATGGTGTTATGTCTGATTTGTGCTCCTGAAATGAAGTGATATAAGGTGAGTACATGATTTCTGTTTTTGATGCCAACATAAGAGTATCTGGACATCGTTTAAGTTCTCTGGGATCTGGTTGATCCCACCAGATACTTTTCCAATCTAATCTAATTTCCCTCTGCATGTACCTTTTGGCTGCTCCCTTGCGTTCTCCACCAAGGGGTCGCCGCAGCAGATTAATCCGCATTGGTAATGTGGCAGAGGTTTTACACCGGATGCCCATCCTGATGCAACCCTCCATGGTGAGAGGGGCTTGTGTCCCCACCTGGAATCAAACCAGGGACATTTCACTTGTAAGGCAAATGCGCAAACCACTACGCTACCAGGGACACTCCAATTTCCCTCTGCAAAATGTGACTAAAGCTTTCACCACAAGGGGGCAGCCAGTGGTTTTGTTGTGATAGTTTAGGACGTGTTCTGCCGCTCCTTGTTTAGCCCAACCCTCATGTCAGCAGTCTCTGCCTTTTGTCACAGTGTTATTACAAATAAGAATAACTTGCTTGGTTAAATAAAAGCAGCCTCTCCCAAGTTCAGCTTGTTGAAAACACAGCTCAACAAGTTGCCACGTCTGCAACGCAACGCATCGATGTTTTGGAAATGAAGTCATAGCAGCTGTTTCTTCTTTTGAAGGCCTTAGTTAATATTAGAACATTCTAAACTATTTTTAAAACTTAAGAAAACTCCTCGCTGATGCTGATGTACAGGCCTCGTTTGAGGGTAAATAAACTACTCACAAAAAGTTAAGGATATTTGGGTGAAATTTATGGAAAATGTAAAAAGTTCACTCTACAGTGATATTATATCATGAAAGTAGGACATTTAAGTAGAAGCATGTAAAGGTGACTTCCTCATCTCAAAGCCAACAACAGTGCTGGGTACACCACAACAAAACATGTCAGTAATGTGTCATGTGACCTTGACCGTCAGTTCCAATTTGACTTCTGTGACTCTTCCAGTCTCTCTGTGTCTCTGTTCAACCTGCTGATGACTCTCTGTGACACTCTAAGCTCAGTGGCCACATGTTTGGTCACTTTGTCTCTGTACACCACCACAGTGGATTTTAAATCAAACATTCAAGAAGTGCAGACTTTAATTCAAGGGGTCTGACAAAGTATCACATTAACTGTTTAGGAATTACAGCCATTTTTATACAGGCCCACAGTTTCAGCAAAAACATGCTTTGCAAATGGACTCACACTTCAAAGCACATTTTACCACAAGGCTCACTCACACAGCCCTTTAAATACATTTAGCTATCTCACACACACATTCCAGCAGATGTAGCAGGAGCAGTTAGGGGTTCAGCATCTTGCCCAAGGTCATGTTTGACATGGACTGGAGAAGCCAGGGATTGAACCACCAACCTTTCAGCTAGAAGACAAACTGCTCTACCTCCTGAGCCATGCCCACCATCTGTCTGTCTTGTCTGTGTCTCTTTATACTTTCCTTTGTTCTCTTTTCTCTTTCCCTTCGCCCTCGAACCAGTCGAGGCTGATGGCTGCCTCTTGTTGGTGAAAATGAAAGAAGGAACCTTCTTCTGAAGTAAACTTCATATTTTGTTATTCCTCATTTGGCACATAAAGTCCATAATACAGAAGCTGATTTTTCACGGCAGGCGTGATGCCAAATCACTGCTTAACACCAGGGATTCAGGGCACCGCTGTAGTTCACCTGATGACCCCTATACTGAAGGCCTGAGTCTTTGCTGCAGGGGCCTAAGGTCTGAGTCTGCCCCGTTTCCTTCATGTCATTCCTTTTCACACTACTTTCTTACCTGCGATCAAGGCTTAATAAAACAGAGCATCAAAAATTCATAATCTGTTTACTTCCTGTTCATCACAGAGCTCACATTAGAACCTAAATGTATGAAATGAAGATGTGGAAAGTGAAATCTCTGCAGACGACTGGAAATCAGCTTGTGCTGTGACTCATACTCAGACTGTGACTACATGCTCAAATCAACATAATTTTATTGGTTAATGCAAACATACGCTATATGGACAAAAGTATTAGACCACCTGCACACAGGCTCTTTTATGACATCCCGTTTAAAATCCATAGGCACTCACATGAAGTGGGACCGCTTTGCAGTTATAACAGCTTCCTCTTCTCTAGGAAGGATTTCTGCAAGCTTTTGGAGTGTCTTTGGGAATGGTTGCCATTCAGTCCAGAAGCGCATTTGTGATCCTGGACGGGAGGACTTGGCTTGCAGTCTCTGTTCTCGTTCATACCAAAGGTATGTGATTGGGTTGAGGTCAGGGCTCTGTGTGGGTCAGTCAAGCTCTTCCACACCATATATCATGGACTTTGCTTTGTGCACTGAGGTACAGTACAGTCATGTTGGCATGGAAAATGTCTTGATAAGCTCTAGCATTAAGAAAAACAGCCTCACAGCATTATCCCTCCTCCACCCAACCTTGACACAGTGCAGTCAGACAAGTAACGTTCTCCTGGGATTCACCAAACACAGACTTGTTCATCAGACTGACAGACAGAGACGTGTGATTGGTCACTCCACAGAACATGTTCCTGCTGCTCCAGAGTCCAGTGGCAGCGTGCGTTACACCACTCCATCTGATGCTTGGCATTGTGTTTGGTGACGTAAGGCCTGCATGCAGCTGCTCAGTCATGGAATGCCATGTCATGAAGCTCCTGGTGCACAATGCGCCTCAGTCTTGGAATATCCAGGAGGAAGGAATTTCATGTGCTGGCTTTTGCATTGATGGTGTCCTATTACTGTACCATGTTTGAATCTGGTGACCCGTTCTTTCATGAATGTTTGTAAAGGTAGGCCACATGCCTCGGTGCTTGGTTTCACACACCTGTGACAGGTGTGACCCATTGTTTTTGTCCATAAAGTGCATTCAGTACCTTTCAAGTGAAATACAAATAACCCAGACATATTTACCAAATGCTCAGAGACTCACTGTGTCTGGCAGTGGAAAAAGATTAGTTCTACTTGGTTAGTATCCTAAGGGACATAAGTACATAAAAATTAACAATCAATACAGAAAATTACATTTTTAAGTTCCATAAAAACAACAGCATTGTTCAGTAGTGTTGCACACTGGCGTGCAGGTCACTTTAAAGGGTGACATCATTAAGAATTACTGTTGTGCACTGTTGGGGGTACAGTGAAAGTCATAAATCATTCTTTGCTACATTTTCCCTGCTGGTTGTATGATTCAGATGTTAACATGCAGGTCTTTGACGTCAGTGCACTGTTAAGTTTGGCTGTAAATGAGTAAATTCAGTTCCATACATACCCATATAGCCCAGTGTGCCCACCCGGCCTCGCACCAGACTCCCCTCAGACAGCTTGACAGCCAAACCCAAGTCAGAGATGCGGATATGTCCTTAGGGGAACAGAAACAAAGAAAAATCCACTGAACTGGTTTCATTGTTGAGATTATTTTGCTTGCTATGACGTACTTTCCCTTTTGTCACTTCACTCTTCCCTTCCCTCCAGCTGAAATGAGGTGTGAGGCAGATGTTTGCTCGTGGAGTCAATAAAATAATCCTCCAATACCCTGTGATTACCAACGCAAACGGTTCTCCAAGAACGAAGAAACAGGTTTACAGGAGTTTCTAAAAATAGGCGCACCTGATTCCCACAGGTCATTTAACTTCCTCAAGCTGCTGCTTTTTTCACGCCTGCCAAAATATAATCAACACCATGTTTTCCGTGAGAACAGGTGCATGCTTGCAACAGGCTGCATAAAGCATTGCGTGGCAGGACTGTTATCATTTCAATCATTCAGATTAATTTCTGAGCTAAAAATAGCCAGAGAATGGCTGCCAGTTTTTTCTGTTGGAATGTGATCTGTTTGAAGATTAACATAGCACATTATGTGCTATTTATAGCACATGACTCTGTAAAACAAACACTGGGTTACTGTAGCACACATACCGTGGTCGTCCAAGAGAATGTTTTCTGGCTTCAGGTCCCTGCAAGATCAAACACAGCATTTAAAAACCTCCCCCCAAACCAGCAGAGATGTGACTTCATGCATGAGGAAATCCACTCACCTGTATAATATTAACTTATTGTGGAGGTGGATTAAACCACAGCAGACTTCTGCCGCATAGAAACGCACTCTGTCTTTGTCCAGGCCGGGCGCTCCCATGTTATATATGTGAAACCTCAGGTCACCGCCGCTCATCATGGTCAAAACCATACAGAGGTTGTGTTTGGTCTCATAAGCATACGCCAGACTCACCTGAACAGGAAAAATACACTGACTGAGCACTTTATCTGGTACATCTGTCCACCCTGACGCAGCAGTCCATCTTTACAAAGCTAAACAGCAGATCTGTGCAGCACACCACCGACTGAGACCCAAGTAGCAACTGGAAATGACCAAGTTTCATAGAAATGAAACTACACTCAGTGAGTATGAATGCAAGCTGTACATCAGTTTAAAGATGAATAAAACTGACCATTAACACACCAAAGTCACCTGTGGCTGATTTACAGGTGAAATTATGTGTTCACTGTGTAGTTCAACACGGGTCAGTTCCTGACTTTCTAACTAAACTCATGAAGCAGGAGAAATGGAGTTCTGTTTGACCAAGCTGTTCTCAGCAGGTCCTCACTCTGATGATTTATTCTGCACACAAATATGCATCAAAGCAGGGAGGAAACTAGGACCCCAGGTCCTGTAGATAACATACTTTCACACAAGAAGTAACGGCAGACACTGGAAATGATGCAGTCTTTTAAACATTTTGGAACAATTATTGAAGCAAAACTCTGATGCCGTGTGTGTGAAGCTGCACACACACAGTCACGCCTGAGGAAACTTTGCTGTGATGATCATTTTATTGTGCTTTTACTGAGTCTGTCTTGTCCTTATTCTTGGTGCCATGGTTTGAATACATATCTGTAAGGAACAGAAACTCACTGAAATTTTAAAATGATCTAGATGATTGGCTGATCGTTGAGCCACAGCTGAAGCCATCGTCCCGGCACGCTGGCTGGTTGGGCTTTACCTGGCAACACTATGCTTGTTAGTGTCTATACTTTACCAGAGGAGGGGGACTGACCAAGTGAAAGGGATCAAGTTTTGGAGGTGATCTGCATCTGCAGAGGGATTCTTAACTATTGTGTGAGATGGGGTAAAAATGCACATTTCGCGCCATACCTTCAAATTTAATATTAAATTGAAATACGAAAAAATGGGATACATTGTCTTGATGTTCTGAAGAAAATAACAATCCAGATCTAGATGCAGATATCCTGCTAAAATTCAATTTCAAGATAATGAAATACTGTGAGATAATGAGAAAAACCCCGGAGCTGACGTACCAGTGTTTTCAAAGCTTTTTATAAACAGGAAGAAAACCAAAGGGAATAACAGGGATCTCACCACAAAGCGACTGTCCAGCTCCTCCAGGAGCTGTTTCTCATTGAGAGCCATGCCTTCTCCTCGCCTCTTCTTCACGTGGGTTTTCTCCAGCTTTTTACAGGCATACATCATTCCTGTGGCTCGCACCTGACAGGCCCACACCTCGAGACAAAACAGAACATGATCAAATGACACTGACATAGTTGTGGTAAATTTGTTTTTGATGCTGTTGCCAGTATGAAAGCTGTAATATCTGCCAAAACAGAATCAGGTGCTTGAACGTGTCAGTCTCATATGAGATAAAGGAGCTGGAGTAGAGCACTGTAGACCAGCGCTGTCAGAGACGAGTTCACAAAGTCTGAACATCATAACCAGCTCACAATCGCTTACACACAGGTTATTATAATGTGTGAAATGCAGAAAGTGATATGTTTTCTTGTCTCTGGGGGCTGTATTGCACAGAATAATGGACTGGTACTTGTATAGCACTTTTCTACACTAACTGAGCACTCAAAGCACTTTTTACTACAAGCTTTATTCTATGACTTTAAGAGCTATTAATTATCATGCTCATATTCACGCTCCGATGCTTCTCCTGAGCCAGAGCTCTAGCTCCTCCCAGGTGTCACTGAGCAAGCTACTGAACCCCACGTTGCTCCTGATGCATCCATCAGAGTGTGACTGTGTGTTTGTGTGTGGTAGTTAAATGATGCTTAAGGCATAAAATAAAGTGCTGCATGAATGGGTGAATGAGGCTTGTAGTAAAGGGCACTTTGAGAGCTTAGAATGGAAAAGTGCTGTATAAGTACCGTTTAAAATCTAATGAAAAGACAAGAAGGCATGTCCAGGACCATGGCCCGAGTTCTTCACCAGCCCTAAGCCCGTTTATACCAGTTCCCCTAAATGCTGCCGATACGCCATACACACGTTCAGTAAGTGCTGTGGTCATCCAGAACACGCCAAATACGTCTACGTACGTCAATATGTGTTGGAGATAAACTGGCTTTAAGTTACACAGAGGTTCAAAGCATGTTACTCATAGGTTAGAAATAAGTTTTGGGTACACATTAAGCCCCTGTCGCACCATGATAATTTAACAAGCTTATGCCGATGCATTCAAATTCCCTTAAAACGCTGGAACAATGATGACTAGCTAGCATACTGCCGGCATTCACAACTTGAAACCAATTTATACCACCCCCCTTAAATGCACCACATGCGCAATTATTCGGCAGCTGTGTGGGAAACATGTTCAGGTTGACTGGATCTCATCAAATACTTCTATAAATAACAATAAGCATGGAGCATATGCATTTCATATATGTTACACATATGTTAAAAACATGTTACTCATAGTTATTAATATGTTTTGGGGACCTCCACGTATTTTGACATGATTAACATGAGTCTCCGATTGCATTAAGAACTTGCAACATATGGCCCTCGTATGCGAGACGTAAGAGTTTTGAGCATGCTCAAAATGTTCCCATAACCTCACCATACTACCTCGTAGACCAGCGTAATTATGCTCTTAACACATACAAACCTTCCTGAGAGCGTAACTGACGTACTTGCAGTTTTTTCCTACGCCGGCATGTGCTTGTCATGGTGTGACAGGGGCTTAACCTAGCTTAAGTCATTTTTATGGAATGAAAAAAATTAATGATGGTATTTATGAGGGACACATTGGAAATGCTCATTTTATAAACATTACAGTTTATGCCAGTGCTCTAAGGAGTAGTGATTCTTGTTCAAATTGGAAAGTGCCCAGAAAATGGCAAATATGTCACAAATATGACTTGACTTTGAGCACAATTTGTCTGAACATGCATAAGATGATTACGTGGTGTGTGTTATGTACCCCTGCAGGTGGTTTTGATTTTGATTTCACATATCATCATGACAAAGACTTACCTCTCCAAACCCTCCTTTCCCCAGTAGTCTGTACTGTCTAAATGTGTGCTTGGTGATGGGCTGCCTTGAAAGAGAAAAACAGGTTGGTTTCATTCTCTCTTATTATTTCAATATATTTTTAAGAAGAACTGTGAGCAGCAGCAGCCACCTGATTTACCACTGACTTGTCAGTTAGTCTCATTACTGTCGGTCATTAACACACATTACAGTAGTGTTACTGACCTCTCCAACCTCTTCCACTGCAGAAAACGGTCAAAGTACATGCTCTCCTGGTACTCAGTGAAGGGCTCACCGCTGAGGTGTTTATGTAGGTCTCTAATCCAGGAACAGAGATAAGTTAGTTTTCCTTTAAAAATACACAAATTAAAGTCCACTCATTATACAGTTGTCCATAAGTTTTAGGACATTAAAACACTTTTTGTAATTTTACCTCTACACACCACCAGAGTGGATTTAAAATAAAACAGTAAAAATGTGACAGAAGTGAAGACTTTATGTTTAAATTTTAGGGCTTTGATCAAAGAACTGCATTTACAGTTTTGGAATTACAGAAATTTAGGAGTGACCAAATCAAAAATCAGGGACATTCTTAAAAAGCAAAGGACTCAGAAAAACCAAAAGACCTGAGAGACCATGGGGGACAATTCAAGTAGATGACTGCAGAATGTCTACATTCAAAAGGCACCTTCATGAATGGAAGTACAGAGAGCTACCCACAAGGTGCAAACTGCTGGGTGCACTCAAGAACAGGAGGGCTGGATTAGACTTTGTCACAAAACATCTCAAAGTGCCCGCTCAGTTCTGGAAAAAATTCTTCAGACAGATGAAATCAAGATCAACTTGTACCAGAATTATGGGGAGAGAAAAGTGTGGGAAAGGAAAGGAACACCTCATGGTTTGAAGCATACCATATCATCTGTCAAACATGGCAGAGGCAATGTTATGGCATGGTCATGGGGTGCTCAGATTCAGCCAAATGCTGTAAAACTGATCTGATGGTGCTTCCCAGAGCAAAGAGCAGCCCGAGAGTTTCTCAACGCAAAGGATGTTCTTCAGTGGCTGAGTCAGTAACCTGATCTTGAGCCATTCAAGCATACTTTTAGTATGAAGACAAACCAGAAGGCAGGGGGACCCCCAAATAAGCAGCAGGTGTCTGCAGTAAACCATCTGTATTTACCTTCATGAAGGCATCACACTAATGTACTTAATGTACCTACTTCCTGAAGAGTGTTCTTGAATTGGCTCGATGCTGTTAGGGGTTTTTCTTAATCAAGTAAAGAATTCTGTGATCATTTTCTTTTCTCTCCCCATTATTCTGGTACAAGTTCATCTTGATTTCATCCGTCCAAAGAATTTTTTCCTGACAAAGTCTACTCTGGCCCTCCTATTCTGGAGTGTGACCAGTGGTTTGCACCTTGTTGTAAAGCCTCTGTATTTACAGTCATAAAGGTATCTCTTGAATGTGGACATCCTGCGATCATCCACTTTAGTTGTCTTCTGTGGTCTTCCAGGCCTGGTGTTACTGAGCTGGCCAGTGCATTCCATCTTCCATCTTGTATGTCTCTCTCTGCTCTCCTTTCTGTTTTCTCTGTCCCCTCACCCCCAACCGGTCGAGGCAGATGGCTGCCCCTCTCTGAGCCTGGTTCTGCCGGAGGTTTCTTCCTGTTAAAAGGGAGTTTCTCCTTCCCACCGTTGCCAAGTGCTTGCTCATAGGGGATCATCGGATTGTTGGGGTTTTCCTTTTAACACTGTTTTATCTTTACCCTACAGTGTGAAGCGCCTCGAGGCAACTTTTGTTGTGAATTGGCGCTATATAAATAAAATTGAATTGAATTTTTAAGAATGACCCTGATTGTTGATTTTGCTGCTCTTTAAGCTCTTAGTGAACAGCTACCAACTGGAAATTCAACACTTGGAATCAACTCCAGGTCTTTCACCTACTCAGTTTGTCATGGAATGATGAGGGAACAGGCTTCACTTGGCCCTCACCTTGCTTGTCAGTAAATTGTGCCATTATTTTTGAGCCTGTGACAATGAGGGACTATGTATAAAAACTGCTTTAATTTGGGCTTTTAAAACTGTTCTCAAAGGCTTGTCAAAATCTTCTAATGTATGGTGTAGTATCAGGTAAACGCTAAGAGGTAGGAACGTTTGTGCTGGGTTGTTGCTGGTAGGGGGACATAAATAATAAAAGGACACTCGTCCAAAGTAATGGCGGGTCTCGTATGTTTGTGAGTATGCCTCCAGTTAGTTGACACCTGCAACCTCCAATAACGGAACATATGGGAGGCATTAGAGAATCAGTTCTGCTGGACAAACAGAAGTTACTGTTTGGAACTCCAGTTTTGGGAACGCATAGCTAATGGTCTTCATCATCAGCAGTGTAGGGTAGACAGTCGGGACCATGGCCACTTCTTGGCTCACACTTTTTTCAATTTAACTGTAACATCCAGAATATCTATATATGTATGTGTGTATAACAAATCACTGTCAGTATTTTCAATTCAATTCAATTTTATTTATATAGTGCCAATTCACAACAAAAGTTGCCTTGAGGCGCTTCACACTCTAGGGTAAAGATACTACAGTGTTAAAAGGAAACCCCCAACAATCCGATGATCCCCTATGAGCAAGCACTTGGCAACG
>VUQH01022153.1:0-11160 GCA_015106775.1 Etroplus canarensis | reverse complement strand
GACTTTGTGTGGTTAATGACATTGATGGGGAGAAGATCTGATAGCATTTATGAGATTGTGAAGCCAGAGGTCAAGGTTACACATGGTCAGATTTAAAGCAGAGGCTCGGATGTAGTGAAGGAGGACATGCAGAGGGTTGGTGTGAGGGAAGAGGATGCAAGGGATAGGGTGAGATGGAGGCAGATGATCCGCTGTGGCGACCCCTAATGAGAGCAGAAGAGCAGAAGAAGAAGAAGAAGATATCAATAAAATGAAATCAAGTGAAAGGAATGCATAGAGTCCAGTGAAAACTTGGTTTTTCACGACTATCTATAGTCCTTTTCTAGTCTTAATGACCACTCATTGTGCTTTTATACTACTCATTGTCTCTCTCTCTCTCTCTCTGACACCCACACTCACACACATAGCACTCTATTCCATAACACACAGCACACACAGTTGGATGCATCTAGTACAATTTGAAGATCAGTATCTTACCCAAGGACCGAGGACATTTTGACATGCAGACTAGAGAAGTTAGATATTGGACCATTGGCCTTCCAGAGTATTATGCTCCACCTCTTTAGCCCCGACTGCCACGTCCCAATGAGCTGATGTTGCCCACTGTACACAAATAAAACCTTTCTAGCTACACTGGCCATCTCTTAGTTCATCTGATTAGTCCATGGGAAAAATATTTCAATGGCCTCAGGATAATAGAGACATCCACGTATCCTAGAATAAGAAGCTTAGTCACTTAGGCGATATGTTAACTATTTATCTGGCACCATAAACAGCTTACAAGAAAATGCCTGCAAAACATATTTCCATCTGCCAGTGTTTAATGGATTTTGTAAATTGTAAAATTGGTAAAAAGAAAAAAATCCCACAAACATTATTCCTGCTACACATCACTATGTATGTATGTATGTCGTTCAAATTACTGCATGGCTGTAGACTTGTTATTTAGCAGACGGCAACATGACCCTTCCCTGGAGGTCTTATTTGCTCTTTTTAATTAGGTCAGTGTGGTTCAAGGCACACACTTCACGGTCACAATAGGCAAAATTTTCATATTTCAAACGTATCATGACAGGAGTGTATACTCACAAATGAATAACTGAATAACACTCTTACGCTCAACCTTCAGAATAACTCCAACATCAAGCACAAAGCCCCAGTGGCAAATGTACCTCTTTCTGCAGTCTGCCATTCACATCCTTCCTGCAAGTGACAGCTGATGAAATTATACTCATATTATGGATGACACACCAATATTAACAAAATAAGAAAATGCTAGCCTGATGCTGTGATGCTGTAACTAAAACAGGAAGTCATAAATTGGCATCAGGCTTGCCTCAGTCTGCCCTCTAGTAATGTGCCTGTAGCCGCATGCGCTGCCATTTGTCACAGATATTCAAACTGAAGCCATTTTGTCATCTCACACACAATCAAACACACACATGTCTGTGGTACTGACCTTTTAATGCATGGCACTTACTCGAGAAATGATAAATAACTTTGTCTATCACACTGACACATTTTTGAAAAACATTTTGTTTTTTGTTTTTTTTGGGCCGCACTCGACTTGTGTATACTTTTAGCCCAGTCCTGCTCTAATAACATTTAGCAAAGCACAATGTCGAATTACTTCTCTGTTACAAGCAGGGTCTCCTTCATTTTTTGAATCATTCTGCCTTCATGTATTCATCATACATGGCTGAGACGGTGAAAGTGCAATTAGGGCTCACTTGCCCATGTGAATTGCAGTGTTGCAGTGATAACATTTCTGCTTGCCCCAGACTTACTTTGAAGGCTCTCTGTTTTAGTTTGCTGAAGAGGGCAAACACACCGGTGGTGAACTTGCCATCTACCTTCAACTCCTTCTGCCACAAGCAAATACCTTAACTTTGTTATCTTTAGCAGAACATCACTCCACTGTCTTGTTTAAGTCAGCTAAGACTATCAAACTTCAGAACAGAAAACATGGCAGATTTCCTATTAGGGGTGACCTGGTGGCACACAATGTGAAATTTACTGCAAACACCCTTGAAAGCCTCTTAGCAGTGGCTGTGTATTGTAGAATTTCAAGAAAAAATATTGCAGTTCAAGGTTTATTCTCACTTTTGAAAACAGCAGTAACAAATACAATGTCAAACTGTCAGTGCTGTGAAAGTTTCAGTCACACAACATAATCAGCCAATTGAGTTTATGCAGTTATTGCGCAAAAATAAACTTTCAGTTTTTCAACACTTCAAGGACTTCTTGTCCGTTCTTCACAGCTGTGAAGAAGAAGCAGATGAATAGAACACTTAGAAAAAGTTTTTTTTTTTAAATGTAGGAGAACAAAGTAAGGAAGATGCAGAAAGAGTCGAGCAAACAGAACAATGGACCTCAGAATTAAAGGATTTGTTTCAACTCCTATTGAATCCATAGACTGCATATAAAAGATGGACATAGTCCTGTGTCAGAAAAAGGACTTAAGGGGGACCTACTATGCAGTGTTGCCTCACAGAAGAGGATCCTGGGTTCAAACCCAGGTGGGGCCCTTCTATGTGGAGTTTGCTTGTTCTCTCCACGCTTGTGCAGGTTTACTCCAGGAGCTCTGATTTCTCCTGTCATTTTAAAACATGCTAGGGTAACAGTGCCTGTCAGCCCAGTGCACTCTCGCAAAAGAGCACTTCCTGGTTAAATGATTATTTTCATTCTTCAACTCTGCAAGAATAGGTCTGCATTCACTGGATCCTTATTTGTCTTTCACTCCTCATATACAACTCAGTCAGTCAGCCGGTGACATACATGTACAGATAGACAGACAGATCGATAGATAGCTCTATCATTTCTAATCTCGTCCTCTTCTCTCCAGTGTATGCCTCCACCTCTCTAGGTTCTCCTACAGCTTCTCCCTGCTCTCCATACTGATCATTGTGTCATCTGCAAACATCATAGTCCACAGAGAGTCCTGCCTGACCTCATCAGTCATAGCATAGTTTCCACCAGCACCCTGGTGGCTAATGGCACTGGAGTTGGTCATTATTAAACCAGGTCTCAACTGATTCAGTATGGAATTCACATTATAAATCAACATATTTGATTTGGCAAAGATTTTACTGTATTCTGGATGGGAGAAACATTTTCATTTACCTGGGCTTGGGACTTGCACTAGGAGTACAGCAGCTTGTGCCATATATATATATACACACACATATATATATATATATATATATGTATATATATATATAAAATCTCCCTCTCACCCCTGGGTGCTGGTATGCGCGTTCCTCAAGCTCAGGTCCTCTTACCAGAGGCCTGGGAACTAGGAAAATCACCCAGACTTCCCTATCGAGCATCAGAATGCAGAAGAAAGGTTACTGAAGTCACTTTGAATGTGTCATGGTTTTGGTGCCATCTCTAGGGTTTACAGATAAAAGTCTGAAAATAAAAAAATATCCAGTGAGCAGCAGGTCTGTGGGCGAATATACCTTGTTGATGCCAGAGGACACTGGCCAGATGGCTTTAAGCTGATAGGCAGACAACAGTAACTAAAATATCCACTTGTGCATTCAGAGCTGCTCTTCTGCATGTCTTTGTGGTAACAACTCATTGAACCTTACAGCAGACGGACTACAGCAGCAGAAGACCACACCAGGTGTGATTCCAGCTAAGAACAGGAAAGTGCAGCTTCATTTTGCATGAGCTCACTAAAATTGAAAAACTGGGTTGTTAGAGCGCCTTTGGGATGTGGTGGAATGAGTGCTTTGCATTCTGGATTTGCCGCGGATTTGTCTGCGGCAACTGTGTGATGCTATTGTGTCAATGCAGACTAAAATCTCTGAGGAATGTTTCCAGCACCTTGATGAATCTGTGCCACAAAGAAATGTGAAAGTACAACCTAGTGCTATCAAGGTGCATCTAAGAGATTACCACTGGGGGTTGCTATATCCTTACTCCAATCGACTCACATTTTTTAAGTGTAAGTAATTAAAATTCCATTAAATATATTATACATGCAGCATGCATTCGTTTCAGAATTAATTCTAATATTAGGGAGATCTTTGGCTTCCTAAGGAGAGGTATGTTTCACCTATCAGGTTCAAAGTGTCATGCACCACATTTAGTCTCTCTTTCAATGGATACTTCTGGTTCCACAATAGCAGAGATATTGATAGCCAAACTTGCATACTTGAGGCTTCAGAATAGTTCAGAAACCAGTGGCTGAAGTCATAGCTTCCAAGTGCAATTCTTTTATACGAGTCTATAATTAAAGTACAACTTTTAAGAAAAGTTCCCAAAGTGCATTTGGAAAACAAACAATTAAACTATAGATGTTAATTCTGATATGAACCAAGGAAACTCCATCAGCTCAGGAAAATTATGTGAAATGATGAAAAGCTCCTGAACAGCTAGTAAATGAGCTTTCATTACTACAGCCAAGCAATTTGTGTGATTTATTGTTTGTTCTTCTGGTTGTTGGCAGGATTTCTTAAAAAGTTTTGGATGGATTTGGAGACATTACTCAGAAAATATTACAAATTAGTCTGGATCCAGAAATCTTTTAGGATCAAATCACCCAATTAATGCAGAGTATAAAGGGAATTTTCAGCCTTGGTAAGGGTAGGTAGTCTTAAGCTGCTCTTCTTAAGTGTTTGCTCTCAAGCAATACAACAAAACAAACAAACTTCCACCAGTACTTCCCTAATTACTGTCTGGAAAAACTAAATTTTTTTAGATTACATAAAAAATCCACAGACACACTAAATCGGTCTCTTAGTGGTTTCATAAAACCAACAACTCTGACTGGCCTGAACCTAGGCTTGTATCTTGCTGGGATATTCTATTTTTTCTTTAAAGTTATATAGCCTCTCCACCTTTCAAAAACACATGACTTCTTTTCACAGTTTTCAATCCATTAGTATAAAAAAACATCCCCCTCTAAGTCCTTGCCACACTTGTCTCTTATCACATGCTTACAGCAGCTGTTGCCTAGCAACAGCTGACATTAGGGTACTATTACTATTAGTATATAAACATTGTCAAAGAAATAGACAATTAAATTAAAGACAGCGGTGCTTCCATAAGTTGTGGCACACAGCAAATGAATTATTCTCAGTCAAGCTAGTGGAGCACATATAAGCGAGACTCGCCAAAATAAATGACTGCTGGCTTACCATACACACAAATGGGATGAAATAAAATAATCATATGACGATGTGATTCATCAACATGTCAGTAAAACTGAACACTACAGCTGGGACTATATACACTTTATATATATATAGGGTCCATTTTCAAAATCCTTTGTCCATTATATCCACTATCCTTCCTCTGAACATGTCCAAACCATCTCAGCCTTGCCTCTCTGACTTTGTCTCCAAACTTCTCAACCTGAGCTGTCCCTCCGATGTATTCATTTCTAATACTGTCCATCCTGGTCACTCCCAATGAAAATCTCAACATCTCCAACTCTGCCACATCTAGCTGTAGTTTTATCAGTATCACTATCTCCAAACTATACATCATTGCAAGTCTCACTACCGTCTTCACTCTTTTTGCTGCCCTTCTGTCACAAAGCACCCCTGACATTTGTCTTCTTCGCCTCTCTTGTGCCCCTTGTAACAATTCATTGAAACAAACAAACATAAAACGAAAACACAGTACATACTTCACAGTACACACAGAGTCCTGTGAAAACTTATTTTTCACATGACTGCGTCCACAAGCATCCGTGCACATCAAATATACTGGCAGGCATCAATTTAAACACCCAGTATTTTAAATAAGTAGGACACAGCATGACATTGAGGGGCTGGAGTTTTGATGGGTTGCAACAAAGCTTGCAGATGACAAGGAAATGCATATAGGCTCAGGCAGCTTAAATATCCTGCCTTGTATAGATTTACCAGTGAGGTACTTAGTGCTAATGTGGACTTTCACTGAAATCATTTGATCTGCCAGGAATGCTACAAAGCTTGAATTTGTCAAGTCCCAAACAATCCTGTGCTTGTTTTATTATAAAACACACTCTTCAAAGTAAAGCCCAAAGTTCACAGTGCCGTCATCACTGCAGCACTCATTTGACTTAACACTGCTCACTCAGATAATGACATGAAACAGATAGTGTGGTGCAAAATTTCAGGATCAGACTAACATTTATCAAGCAAGGTATTAATTATTGGATTTTGTGTTGCCCACTTCTGTCCACCATCATTCCAGGCTGCCTACTAATCCAAGTAAAGCAGAGCACAGCCATTATAATGGCTCACATGACACAAATAAGTTAATTTAGCTCCCATGGGCTTTAATGCATTTGTAAGAGAGTGTGTGCATGTAGATGGACAGAGAGGCAGAAATAGCTCAGAGCTGGGAGCACTTCCTCTACATGGTCGCTGGCTGGAGCAGTCAGAATGTGTGCAATCATGATGACTCATGAAGTAGTGATAAACAAGTTCTGGTCTAAATCTCATTCTTTGGGGCGTTTCGTCTCAGTCACCCCTGGTGAGACTTGAGTAAATTGCACTAAATGACTCACAGCCCTGTATTCAAGACCTCGGCCATCATTGGAATTACTCCTTGGTTTTACAGCTGGTTCATACTGATAAATCTTAGTAAGGTCACTAGTTTTATATCGAGAGGGGAAATGGCTTTTTTGTGTGCGTGTCTTACTTTGGTATTTGAAATTCTAAACTTCCTGGCAGAACTAGAAATCTGTTCAGAATACAGACTTTACTTCATCGACTGCCCTCATGATCTATGGGATCTCACAGGGCCCAGTTCTTGGACATATTTTGTTTAGTTTCTGTCCGTTGAAAATTGGCCATGTAACTCGTAATTATGTGCAAGTGTCCTACATTGTTATGCCGATGATCATCAGTTGTATGTCTCGTTTAGTTCAGAAAAACACCAAACGCAGATTCCCTGCATCCCTGCCTCACTTCCTTCAATGCCTGGATGACTTTTAATTGTTTACAACTGGACTCAGATGAACTCAAAGTCCTTGTTCTTGGTCCTGATCACATGTTAAGTACTGTCCCTCCCCTCCATGACCAACTAATAACTGACCGCAAAGCTGTGCATTATTTTCATTTAGCATCTGAATTTCAACAAGCATATCAAAAGCCTTGTCCAGGCTTGCTGTGTACAGATCAGAAATGTTGCAAAAGTCACACAAAAAAGTCAAAAAATAGTCTAACAGAACAACCTATCCGCACCCTCATTTCCTCCCAGTTACATGACTACAACTCACTGTAAAAACTTTATACATAACATTATGACCACTGACTGCTGAAGTGAATAACACTGAATATCTCTTCATCATTGCACTTGTTAGACAACAAGTGAAAAGTTTGTCCTCAAAGTTGATGTGTTAGAAGCAGAAAAAAATGGACAAGCATTAAGGATTTGAGCGAGTTTCACAAGGGCCAAATTGTGATGGCTAGACAACTGGATCAGAGCATCTCCAAAACTGCAGCTCTTGTGGGGTGTTCCCAGTCTGCAGTGGTCAGTATCTATCTAAAGTGGTCTAAGGAAGGAACAGTGGAGAACCGATGACAGGGTCATGGGCAGCCAAGGCTCACTGATGCGCGTGGGACAGCAAAAGGGGACCAACACAAGGCAGGTGGTCATGATGTTATGCCTGATCGGTGTATATGCCTAAATGATTCAGCAGTTTCTCATCTACAAAACATGACAGCAAGGATCCTTAAAAACACTTGATGGAGGAAACACATTACTCCAGTCCTTGAAAATTTACCCTTGCTTCCTGTTCACTACAGAGGCCAATTTAAGATTTTACTGATTGCTTTTAAACCACTACATGGTAAACTCTCAGGACACTCCGTCAGACTGGAGAATCAACTTTTCAAAGAGGACTTAACGTTGGTCTGCCCATGGTGTCGGCGCATGGCTTGATGATGGTAATTCCCCTCTGTCATGTCACTCAATTTTTTTCTCTTCCTGTGCCAGGCTAAATAGGTTTCACATATATCAATGGAGCATATCAACTGAATCAAAACAAGAAAGCAGAGTTTTAATTTATTTTAACTGCTATATTTGACATGCAATTTGATTATCACAATATTGGGACAACAGAAAATGCCATTTCAGGGGGTACTCAAGAGTTATTTTGTCCTTTAAATAACATTTTGGAACCACCTTTTCAACAAGTAGTTTTACATTTTGTCTCAGGACAAGTGTAATTTACAGAACACGTGCATGTTTTAGTATTTTCTGCAAAGATTATTTGCCATTTCATGTGTAGGACACAAAATGTCCTGCAATTCTAGGATGACCCATGAACCTCCTGTGTAAACAGTGTTAATTTCACCCCTTTCAAAAACTGACCACTGCTGTTGTTTCTGATAAGGTCAGCCTGGTTCATGCCAGACTGCAGCATGTGTCTATACAGGTCATTTGTTCAGCGCAGTGACTGCTGCTCAGAAACCTTTCTGAGAAAAATCAGGAAGGCAGAGCATAAGAGCTGAAAAGTCGATCGCAGCTTGGACTGATAACTGAGATATCAAAATTCAGTCAGTGTCAATGATCCCTCATTATTATCATTATGCAAATATGGATCAAGGCAAAGATTCTCTCTAGGCACTGTGTGCAACTTGGTGTGAGTTGACATGACATTTTAAAATATGAGCAAAGGTAGGCTGAAACATGTCATGTTACATTTGGAAACTGGAAACAGAAGATTAGGACATGCTTCAGTTAGGCTTCCATATTTGAAAATGACATAAAAGTACATTGAAGACATGCTGCTGACATTAAAACTGACATTGAAAAGGCTTTAAGAAATGTTGCCTTTTACCATATTACAAAGTATAATTTCAGTGCATAATGATCTTAAACTCCTGCAGTAATGCTACAAAGGTGCCATTTTAAATACCTTAGTGAGCTGGGCTCATGTAAGACACTTCTTGCAGACACCAGCAAAATAAAAATAAATGTTTTTTTACAGAACAAAGGGGGATGTTTTATTTTTTTAAATTTCCTTTCAAAGCCCTTTATCACCATCCCCAGACTTACTGAAAATACATGTTGCATTATTAGACAAAGTACGAGTCATTGCAAACTCGTCAGTAACTAGTTCTGGTTCTGCACAGGCAGATAATGTGGTTGCTCTTGTCACATTGTTTTACTTGCGCTTGATTTAATATATTCTAATTTTATTAATTATTATTTACGTGTCACCATTTACAGTTAGCGTGTACTGGAAAAGCACAGAAATTAATTAAAAGTATGCCACAAAGGTCTAATATTCAGAAACGGTGTGCACAAACAGACACTGTAGAAGAATGCCACGGTGGAGGAAAGGACGGACCCAAAAGAGGACAAACGCAGAACTGAAGTTAAGATGAATTTACTGAATAAGCAAGGTTAGATTAATTCCAAACAGCAACATGCAAAATCATACAACAGCCTTCGTCCTTTAGTAAATGAGGTTCTGTTAGGAAAGCCAGAGCGTGTTCCTTCTGTACAAGTGAGCCCCAGTTTCCAGTGACTGCAGTTTGTGTCCGTGGAGTCCAGTTTCCCCCCCGGCAGTGAACAGTGATCTTGGTGAGAAAGGGTCAGTCAGTTCTTCGGGTGACTTCAGATAAGTTAGCTGTGACGGCTTATTAGGTAAGCACCCAAACTGGGCTTAAATGGCACTGGTAATGAGTGATGAGCTCCAGGTGTGCCAGCACACACCACCTTAGCCACGCCTTCACCTGAAGAAAGAAAGAACACAATAAGTAGAAAAAGATAGACACGGGTCACTCAGGACCTGGAGGGCAGGGCATCCTGAGAAAGAATCTGTCAATTTATTTGAATAACATCACAAAGAGGTGATTTTAAAATACAGCTTGTACACTCAATTGCCTACTATAGTAGCTATTCACCTTTTGGCTTCATTGATGCAAACATAACATACATTCCTATCTTAACATTACAAATCTCAGTAACACACTGTTACTTCATTTAGTTCCTCTCCCCCTAGCTGAATAACTACCTCTTTGCACCCTCGTGTGACAACATTATAGTGAATAAGGCAAAACAAGATAGCCTCTGTAATTTTACCTCGGTTCTGCTGCTGCCATACTTCTACAATTTTTTGCCTCAACATGTCACCATACAACCAGAAAACTGTCCCAGGAACTCCTCTCTGTAGGAGGCCCATCTGTATGGAAGGATGCAGTCCTCACTCATCTGCCATCCTCTGTTACTCGGCTTCATGAGGGCAGAGAAATTACAGGGCAATCTGCAATCTTACAACTGTCTCTAAAACAATTTGCAAACGTAGCTGATCAGCTTCTGTAAAAAGAAGAAACAACCTTTTAGCACCTGAAAACTAGTGCTGTTTCAGCTTTTGATCTCTCAGACTTCAGGCACAGCAGGCTGGAAGGCTGCTGGAATCCACAATCACTGCTCCTTAGTGCTTCCACTCACACCTGACTTTTCCAATTTATTATCTTAGCAGGTAACAGTCACAGTTGATCTGGAGTCTTTCTTTCAGATATAAAAGGTTCTTGCTTCTCACTGCCTGCTAGAATGATCTGTTCTGACTCCGCAAGCGGATGGACAAAACAACAAAACATGAACCCCCACGTGTTGAAAGTTACAAATGAATCAACATCTTTGTTCCTTTTTGTCCTTGTAGTAGCATATCCTAGGCATGGTGATACTAGTTGTTCCATCAGCTTGCCTGTCCATCTGTCCAATGGTTTGGCACATAGAAAGAAACACTGGTCAGATTTCCTGCAGATTCTCCTCGTCTCAGTATAATATTGTATTCCTAAGGAAAGGGTTATTTGTACGCTTTGTAAGTGCTTTAATATCTGAAGAATATAAGTACAGACTTAGTGGTAGCTCTGGGATAGACTCTTGCTCAATGCTTACCCAAACAGGGGGTGCTGTGTTATTAAAATAATATGATGCTGAGGTTAATTGGGCAGCCATATAATACCACCGTAGATTGGGAAGCTGAAGTCCTCCCCTCTCATAAAGAAAGGTATAATAGTTTAAGATGAAGTCTGGCTTTCTTATCATTCCAGATGAATTGTCCTAACAGTTTGTTAAGTTTATCGTAAAATGTCTTTGGTAAAGGCAGTGGGAGTGTTTGAAAATGATATAAAAACTGGGGTAAAATAGTCATTTTTATCAAATTTTATCGCCAACCATGGATATAGGCAAGGAAGACCA
>VUQH01022152.1:0-31775 GCA_015106775.1 Etroplus canarensis | reverse complement strand
GGAGGAGACCCCGAGGACGACCCAGGACACGCTGGAGAGACTATGTCTCCCAGCTGGCCTGGGAGCGCCTGGGTGTCCCCCCTGAAGAGTTGGAGGAGGTAGCTGGGGAGAGGAAAGTCTGGGCTTCTCTGCTCGAACTGCTGCCCCCGCGACCCAGACCCCCAGAAAAGCGGTAGACATCAAGACGAGACGAGATGACTATAGTAAATAAAAGAATCCCACCTGCATGACTCATGGGACTTACGCTGTAGGAAATAAAGGACCATCCTGTCATTTAAAAAACACATTTTGTGGGAATTCACAGAAAATGTCAGATATTTTTATTGTGTACAAAACAGAAATCTCTATTGTGAATAGTGAAAAAGGAACTTTTCTGTTATAAGTGGGACTGTTGCAAAGAAAATAATCCCACTAGAGTCATTCTTGGATAAAAAACCTTAATATTATTCCTCAGAGTGTATCCCCTATCACATTGTTTGTTGTAGAGGCAGAGTTAGTGCACCTAATCGACCGGCTCATCAGGGCAATGGTGGTTATTACTTTTGTCAGGCACACATCTTATGGTTTTAGCGTTATTTAAGAAAATGTTTGTCATGATCAGCATGCGAGAGTTGAGAGGACCCATATGCAGGACTCCAAGAAGCAAGTGGAAAATAACAAAAAGCAAGTTTTTATTACACTGAAAGGTCCATTAACAATGTCCATGAATGCACAAACCAGGCAGGGAAACACGGGGAACTGGAAACACTCTCTGATATCAGAAACATAGACTAACAACACGACAATGGAATAAAGAGTGGCAGGGGTTATAAATACACACAGATTAATGCCAAAGGAGCAACAGGAGGGAGAGGAGCAACAATCAAGGGCAGGATGCAAAACCAGACACAATGCACAAGACACAAACAGCTACCAAAATAAAACAGGAAAAGAGAAGCAATACTGACAGGGAATGATGATGCAAGATTGAACTTGAGAGAAGAACAAGAACACAAGAGGATAACACAGAGGAGACATTTAAAGAACTAATAAGAATCTAAGCACAAGCAGGGGCTAGAACTGAGGCTAAACATAAACTGAGAATACAATAGACAGGGCATGAAAACTACCAAACAATGTTCAGGACTGTGAATACAAAACCCAGAATTACAACAGCAAACAGAAACTGCAGAAAGAGTAAAATACAAGGACTTCAAGATAACTTGTACAGAAAACATAAAGGAAGCTGGAATAACAGAACTAAACCAAAACTACAAGAAACAAGAACTTCGATACATGATGAGATAAAAAGGAAAACTGAACATCATGGAAACTAACAAAACTCGGTCCCACAACCACCATCCATTGTATTCACATTCATTTAAAAAAATGTGGCAGAGTAGCTGGAAATTACATAGGCAGAAACAACAATACATAACTGGCCAGTCACAGTGGTAGTCTACGTCGATGCAACATGTAGTTACATTTCTGGAGAGTTGCATGTCAGGCTATGGCGAGGGTTTCCACTTAGATTTTGTGGCTACAAAATACCTATGATGTTGATTTAGTGCACAAGCATAAATGAACGTTTAGTGTCAATAGCCACTTTATTAGGTACACCTGTTCAGCTGCAGATTAATGCAAATATCTGATCAGCCAATCACATGGCAGCAACTGACCAGTCACTTCTAGGCATTGTAGTTGGTCACAGATGGCAGTAGCAACAATCCCACCAGGATTTCTCCAAAAATTGCAGTGTCCCATTCATCTAAATACTAAAAATGAAAAAAACAACCCAATTTTCTTATTTTCTAACTTTAATGTATAAGAAGACAGATTATGTGTTTGCCTTTAAAACTGATGGAAATACACTTAATGGTTCAAAATCTATGACTCCTTTGAAATTTCTACATTTTCCTCAGTCATCCAGTGGGCCGGATTGAACCCTTTGCTCTGCCGTTTCTGGCCTGCGGGCTGTATGTTTGACATCCCTGATATAAGCTTACGCTCATGGTTCATAGCTGTCATTTCACCAAATACGAGTGAAATACTACAGTGCAACAACAACAACAACAACAACATTCATACACGTGTTTTAAAAAACTGATACACCTGTTCGGTCTATGAATGCGTCAGTGTTTACTGTATAGTTAAACAGTGCGTGCCCAAAGAAGGCAACTGTAAAGCAGGACTACCAGATTTATTTTTAGCCCACACAAAAATAGTCTTGTTATAATCATGCATGTAGGGATCCGGCTTTTAAAGAGCTACCCGGACAAGTGTGTGGCTACCGAATCCTATAGCAGACACTATTAGCTATGGATTTATTATATGATTCTGACTTTTTTGCGTCATAGGCTACATTACAGCTGGTGTGCTGTGGACTTCGCACAGACTTTTCTTTTTAATTCATAAAAATTCACACTGACGTTTTAACTTATTTATAAACGGGGCCATATCTCCTGTGGCAGGCCACTAACTGTTTATTAACTGAAGTTACAGGGGACCAAAATAATCCAATTTGTATCATAATGGCCCGCCTCCCACCCACAGACGTGTCATAAATAGCTGTACCTTATCTCGCTTCACCCTTTCTAGACTTCTATCTTACCTTTCAAACCTGGTCTTGACTTTGGCTGGACGTTTCCTTTTCTCAAAGACTTCGACATGTCTGCAGTAAGGTTGCTTCTGTCCTGCTTGCTTTTTAAAGAGGCTGTGACGCTATCAGGTAAGCAGCAAATCTATCTATCTATCTATCTATCTATCTATCTTCATTCGCGTATTGGAACAGCTTAGTGTGCGCAATTACGCATGGCTTTTACACAGGGAACTTTTGGCATATCACCGATCTGCACTGGGACCCAACGTACGAACTGAGCAATAATCCTGAGCTGGTGTGCGCATCCAGCGGCAAAAGACCCGCATCCAGTGCCGGTAAATTCGGAGACTATGTTTGTGACTCGCCATGGCACCTCATCAACTCTTCTGTGTATGCAATGAAGAGTATTCTACCAGACCCGGACTTCATTGTATGGACTGGGTATGCAAATCTTTTGAGAATCTTGCCGGGCAGTATTAAGGCTCATGTCCATCTCTGGGGAAACTAATGCTTGGCATTTGGCCCCTGCATAATGGTCGACAGCAAATAATCCTGAAACAGTCTGTTTTTCTTCTCAGTGATGACACGCCACATGTACCCAATGAGGATCTGGGTGAGAAGGCAGTGCTCAACATTATCAGTAACCTCACTTACATTATTAAAACAGTGTTTCCAAGTAAGTGCAAAATCAGGAAAAAAAACATCTAAGGTCATCATTTATAATACTGTTTAAGCATTTATTATTGCTCTTTTATAATATAAGTTTTGCATTATTACCTTGATTAGACACTAAAGTGTACTCAGCCCTGGGCAACCATGACTATCACCCAAAGAGTCAACTTCCTGCAGGCCCAAGTGTATTGTATGACCAAATAGCAGAAATGTGGCAGAGCTGGTTGGACCCCAAGTCAAAAGACACATTTAAAAAAGGTAAACAGAACCTCATCTAGTAGTTACAAACATGCACAGTTGTTTTCCAAAAGACTAACTTATGATGCATGGAAAATATTTTAACCAAAACACAAATTATAAGTTTGAAAACACATTTTCTGAAATGTTCCTCTTGCACAGGTGGATACTACACAGAAAAGCTGCTGAATCAAACTGGTTTCAGGATGCTGGTCCTTAACACTAATCTCTACTATGACCAGAACACGCTTACCCAGAATATGGAAGACCCAGCAGATCAGTTTGGTTGGGCAGATCTGGTTCTTACAGAGGCAGCAAACAACAAAGAAAAGGCAAAGCATCTTCTCTTTGTCTTGCAAGTGGCATTTGATTGAATTTAAAAGCTTTGATATCCTCATATTTGGATGTTGGGGACTAGAGATCAATAAAAGTTCACAATGAATATATCCCATGTATAATAAGTAATGATATGCTGCAAAAAATACTAACTTAGACAAGCAGACACTGCCTGGAAATACAAGGTTGCAGACTGATTTTGTTAACTCTGTTTTGGTTTCTCTGCCAGGTATACATCATTGGTCACGTTCCTCCAGGTTACTTTGAGAAGAAAAGAAGTAAGCCATGGTTTACACCAAAGTTCAACCTGCGATACTTGGATTTAATTGAGAAGCATCATTCTGTCATAAAAGGGCAGTTCTTTGGCCATCATCATACTGACAGCTTCCGCATGTTCTACAACACAGATGGTAGGCCACACTACTGGAATACGTGTTGTTTTACATTGTTTTGTATTAGTGACTAATTTATTTTACTTCCTTATCACTTAACTGCGACGGGCCTCTCACATCTCACAAGATCAAATTGTTGCATACATTAACGCGTTAGTACCGCAGTAATCAGAGGTGATACCTTATCTGTTTCTACAGGTTCCGCTATTAGTACCATGTTCCTCAGCCCTGGTGTCACACCTTGGGAAACAACACTTCCTGGAGTTGTGGACGGAGCCAATAACCCTGGGATTCGTGTCTTTGAATATGACACAGAAACCCTCCTGGTCAAAGTAAGTCACAGTCAGTTTTCTATAATTCCCTTTAGGAACTTATCTAACATATTATAAATCATATTGTATCCATATTTTGAAGTTATGTGCAACCTTCAGAAAAACCTCTTAATGGTTTTATTATTCCTGTTTCTGTTTTCAAACTACATACTTCATCTCACTCAGGATGTGGTGACCTATTATTTGAACCTCACTCACGCTAATGCAGCCTCAGGACGCTGGGAGAAAGAGTATCGCCTCACGGAGAGTTTCAGAGTACTGGACGCCTCTCCAGCCTCCATGCATCAGGTTCTGGAACTTATGGCTAATGATCGATGCTACCTACAGAAGTACTATGATTTCAACTCTGTCAGCTATGACCTGAAAGATTGTGACGCTGACTGCCGTATTGACCATGTGTGTGCAGTACGAGAAGTAGACTTTGTCAGGTATGAAAAGTGCCTGGAAACAGAAGGGGCAGTTCTCATGTATGGTGGCCTGCTGCCTCTCCTCTCTGTGGCACTAAGTCTGGTGATGACCAGTGAATAACAATATTCAGTATCATGGATGATGCTTAAAATAGTATTTTGCTTTAAATTATAATTAGTTTGATATGTGTTCTTTTCCATTGTTTTTTCTTAAACCAGTACACGCTCACCAGCCACTTTATTAGGTATACCTTGCAAGTACGAGGTTGGACCCCCTTTTGCCTTCAGAACTGCTTTAATTCTGTGTGGTATGGATTCAAAAAGGTGTTGGAAACATTCCTCGGAGACTTGGTCCCTATTGACATGATGGCACTATGTAGTTTCTGCAGATTTGTCAGCTGCAGAGCCTTGATGAGAATCTCCCTTTCCACCACATCTATTGATTGAGATTTGGGGACTTTTAAAGCCATTTGTCATGCTCAAGGAACCAGTTTGAGATGATTTGAGCTTTGTGACATGGCAGGATATTCTGCAGCCATCAGAAGATGGCTGCAGAATATCACACTGTGGTCACTGTAGTCATAAAAGGATGGACATGGTCAGGAACAATACTCAGGTAGGCTGTGGCATTTAAAGGATGCTCATTTGGTACTAAGGGACCCAAAATGTGCCAAGAAAATATCTATGTTGTTTATGCCAAATTCTGACACTACCGTCTGAATGGTGCAGCAGAAATTAAGAATCATTAGATCAGACAACATTTTTCAATCTTTTATTGACCAGTTTTGGTGAGCCTGTACTGACAGGTCATATTGACCATGTCTACATGCCTTAATGTACTGAGTTACTGCCATGCGATTCAATAATTAGATGTTTGAATTAAAGAGGTTAACAGGTGTACCTAATAAACTGGCCACAAGTGTACAGGCCTCCTCGCTTGTTAAAAACTCATTTATGACTATGCAGTGATTTTTTTTAAATTTATAAGTTCAACAACTGAATACATGATGTGCATTCTACATCACTTAAAGGCCCACTCTGCAACGGAAACTTCCACTTCATACTTCATGACTGGCTTCAAAAGTAGTTGTGTGATGTTACAAATTACACCTTAAACTGTCCAGTGAAGCTCTAACATTCAAGGGAGACAACGTTGGCAAAAAAAACAATTCTTGAGTGCAGGGGGATTCTAAAGTATTACAGCATTGTTATATACATAAACAGTAATTCAGGATGGACAGCAAGTAGATACAGGTACTTTCGGCTGCTCAATTTTTACCCCAAGGGGTCTCCATCCACAGCAAATATGTGCAATTTGACACAGATGTAGCCAGATGCCCTTCCTTTTTATACAGGCTTGAGACCAGCACTAGGAATACAATAGTTTGTGACCCTCAAGGCTGGACTTGTGTCACCTTCCAGTTAGGAACTAGGGACCTTTCACATGTCATGAGATATGTAAACTACTACACTATGAAAACACCACAGATGGCAAAAAGTTCTTTGTTTTAATTGTCAATGTACAACATGTAACACCACAGAATGCATTTTCATATTTAAAATTATATAATTATATAAATGAACCTAGTCATATACTAGATGTAATTAAACTGAGAAAAAAGTAACCTTTGGCTTTGGTAATCTTTGGTGTGCCTCTTGACCTTGGTTTAATGGTCCTTACTGAACACTGCATTTTAAATTACATAGTACTCTTGTGGCATCAAAGGCCAACTACGATAAACTGAGACGTTCAGACATAAGTGAAACGATTTTTCTGTAAACTCTGCTATATTTTTTTCATAAATGCAGAAACTGAACTTGTGACTTCTATGGATATATTATCAAAAAGAATCAATTATATCAGTAGTTGCTATATAATAACTGTGTTAATGTCACTTTTGTTCATGTAACTTCAAAGCAAAGCAACCAGCTTCTAAAAATATTAACTGATAACGTTGTATTATCTGGGTCTATGATAACTCCTGGTATTGCAAAACTCTATATAATGATTTAATGAGCTTTTGATCACTGCCAGTAAACACATGACAGGTACTGAACTTTGAGCCTGATGTGAAGACACGTTTATTGAGTATGTGCTTGAGCAATGGATTTGATTAACACGTCAACAAACACGTGACATTCCTGCAGTTTTACTTATGTATATACACAGTGGTCATGGGTGTTCTGTGACTTGTTGGTAAGATCAGCCAGTTCACAAGACCAGGACCTGCTTAGTTGAAGTAAAAGGCTGCATGGCAGTATCCAGAGCTCTGTGATACTCCTGCAGACCCACCTCAGTGCAGGCAGGAGCTGTCAGCTTTCCCTGCTGGATCAGGGAGCACAGTTCATCCAGCATGGCTCTAAATACCCTTCCATCTAAGAAAAACAATTTTATCAGAATCAGAATACTTTATTAATCCCAGGGGAGAAATTGCTCAATATATTTAATTTGAAACAACCCCTTTTGGAGGTGTTTATCAATCTAGATTAATATAATAAATCATAACACCATGCCAACTCACCATGAGAATGATCTCTCTTCCACTGTGTGACCCAAAATCCTCGAACTTTTACATCTTTGAAAATAAGAGCGCTCTAGAGAGAGAGCAATCAAAAGGTGTTAATGTAAAATGTAACTTTAAAGTAATGGTTCCACATTTTAGGGAACTATTTCTCTGTTTTCTTGCTCATTTTTAGCTGATATGTGTCAATACCACCCTCACACTCAAGCAGTATCCACTTCTTCTAACACTCTAGTGTGGTGTGAAACTATTACAATTTAAAAAGTAACTGTAGGTTTCATCTTACCACTGGGACAGTAACTGGCTGTTTGGACATTCCTCCATATGTCACCATTGATCCACCGGTTCTGAAATAAATTAAAGAAATATGGCTTTCTCTGGAGTACAAGTAAATTATATAATATTAACAGAGTTTATGAAGCATCCTCACTGTAGGTGACGGAGCAGTTCTGTTGCACTCTTGCCTCCAACTCCATTTAATGCCAGTTTGGGCTTGGGAAAAGTCTTTACAACATAAATGGGACAAGTTAATTCAACAACAAAAAAACCACAGGATCCCACAGATGTCTTTAGACCCACAGACCTTGAACAGTTCTTTAATCTCAGGCTTCCTGAGGGTCTCTTCTTTGAATACATGACTGGCCCCAAACGCCTTTAGTCTATCACTGAGCTGTGTGAACTCTGGCCTGATAGGGAAGACACAGTGAAGAAGTTTGTCACACTTTTAAAATCAACCACAAATAAACATAACTTTAGGTGTCAAGGTCTAAAATGCTCTCAGGGTTAAAAAAAATCCCCCTTGTCTCACAGAAAATTACTTACTGAAAATAAAGAGCAAAGAGAGCTAAGGTGTAACAGTTATTTAACAACGTTATCTAAAAAAAGTGCAATTATGAGACAATCTGATATGACTGAGTTCACCTGTCTCTTATAATATTGATGGTGTTTATTCCTTTTGCAGCTGCAATCTGTATGACAGCCTGTCCAACTCCACTGTTGGCAGCATTTTGGATCACAGAATCACCTAGAAGGATAACAAACAGAGGGAAACTGATGCATATTAGCCATGGCTACTGTATATTTTAACTTAGGAAAAAGTATTGCATCCTCAAATCTTCTTTCAGATTTTTATTTTTCAGCACTTTATTTAGGCATATTTTGTCATCACAGTGTTTGCTGATTAATGACCACCGTTTCTGAGCTTTGAGTTTTTCTTTAGGATTCCTTTCAAAGCAACTTCACACTGAAATACCACCCTATAAACCTGACCAAGTCAGGGGCTTTATTGCCCCACCTCTGTGCTTTAGTGGTCTACTGAAGCACTTATACTATTAAAAATAAAATCTTGCCTGTGACATTATTACTGAAGGGCTTCATCTGCCTGGCTGCAAAAAAGATGATTCAACCGATATCTGCTTTAGTAAATGGAACATAGTAAAATAAACTAGTAATAATAAAAATAAACTACTAGTAATAGTAAAATAAAAATGACTTTTTACACCTGCAGGTCTAGACCTCTATATGTGATCCAAGGGTCTGAAGTTCAGTGAGAAAGAAATAATATTACGTTCCTGTGTGGGGACTCGTTACCTGGCTTGAGATCTTCAAAGTCAGAGAGCATCCTGAAGGCAGTGCAGGGATTCACCCCAAGTGTGGCAGCAGACAGCAGGGGAATGTCATTAGGCACAGATATGACATCATCTGCAGATAGCACCGCCTCTGTCCTCCATGTCCCTGCTCATACAAAGGCAAATGGCCTTCATCCTGAGAGGTTCACAAAGCATTTTAAAATGTTTTTATTCATCTATTAACACACCATGCAAGGTGCTGTCTAGCCACTTAGGGCTCAGTGTCTCTGTTAGGGAGATTTTGGCCTGCGGAGGGAGCCAGTGATTGCAATTCATGGACAACCCAGAGGAGGAGGTCTACCTCCTGAACCATAGCTACCTCAATCCCAGCCATAACAGCACTGAGAACAATGGAGTCCCCTGTGCTATTTAAACTGTAACTTACCAAGACCAGCATCTCTCGGGATCACCCAGTCTCCAGCTTTGAGAGATTTCACCTGGCTGCCCACCTCTATGACCTGAGCCACGCCTTCATTGCCACCAACAGCTGGGAGATCAGGCAGGATAGCATAAGTACCTAAAAAAGCCAACAGATTAAGAACCGATCATCATTCACATAATAAATAGGGCTGCTGTGGATAAAAAAGAACAAATCAAGTACCTTGAATCATGTTTATGTCAGATGGGTTGATTGGGGCAGCCAGCACTTTAACCAGGACATCATTTGCACCTAAGGGGGGAAGATCTACATCCTCCAACCTGCCAAAAAATGTATTTGGTGCAATAAATCACTATTCATATGTTTGACAGATTTTCTTTGGTTTGGTGATAGCATTCTAATTCATGAAAATAGAGCCCAGGATAGAGTTAAATTTTTCTTTCTAGTGTCCACATTCCATCAACCAACAAAGTGGAAAGGTTTACATCAGCCACAACATTAAAACCAACTGTGTAGTTATGTTGAGATCCCCCTGTAGTGCTAAACAGATCTCTGGGGGTGGCTGGCGGTGTCCAATGTGGAGAAGTTGGACGTGAATCGTTTAGGTCCTGTGGATTCGGCTTACTCTGCTGCATATTGCGGAAATGCTATCCAATTGTATTGTGGTGAGTTTCGAGGCTAAGTCAATGCCTTGGGCTTTTGGTCATGTTCTTTGAGCTGTTCTTGAATATTTTTTGCACTCTGGTTGGTCACACTGCTCTGCTAAAGGCAGCTGCTGCTGCCAGGCAGCGCCATGAAGAGGATTGTACTTGGTCTTCAACAATGTTTAGGTGAGTGGCAGGCGTCAAAGTGTGATCTGCATGAGTGCCAGGACCCAAGGTTTCTCAGGGAAATACTGCTTTGCACTAAGATGATCAATGTTATTCACTTCACCCGGCAGTGCATTTATTGTTGTAGCTGATTAGTGTCAAACCAGAAAAATAGATAACAGAGGCATGCCATTGCTGATGGTGCAAAAATCAATCTATTAAAAAATAAACAATAAAACAATGTACCTTACTGAATCGGTTGATCAATTATTTGGTATGTCAATCAGCAGAAAAATAATCCTATAACAATATTCTAGCTCACAACTGGACTTTGATTACCACTGAATTTCAGACTGTTAAAAAAGCAAATGTGCTATGCAATTATTGTCAAGCTTATCATTCATCAATCAAATAGCTAGGTGTGTGGCTGGCATGACAGATGGTTTTGAGGTGGGTTTTTACATCAGGGATCAGCTCTGAGCCCCTTCTTGTTTGCAATGGTGATGGATCGGTTGACAGATGAGGTTAGGCAGGAATCTACGTGGACTATGATGTTTGCAGAAAACATTATGATCTGTGGTGAGATAAGAAAGCCTGGAAAGGTGGAGGTATGCCCTGGACAGAAGAAGAATGAACGTCTGTAGAAGCATGACAGAGTACATGTGCGTGAATAAGAGGGAGGCAGGTGGAATGATGAAGATGCGAGGAGTAGGGGTAGTGAAGGTGGATGACTTTAAAAACCCATTCAACAATTAAAAGCAACAGACAGCACAAGAGAGGTGACGAAGAGATTGCAGGGAGGGTAGAGTGAGTGGAGACATGTCAATGGTGCTTTGTGACAGAAGGATAGCTCAAGAGTGAAAGGGAAGGTTGATGGTAGTGAGACGTGATGTACGATTTGGAGACAAGAGGTGGAGCTGGATGTGGCAGAGTTGAAGCTGCTGAAATTTTCACTGGGAGTGACCAGGATGGACAGGATCAGAAATGAGGACATCAGAGGGACAGCTCAGGTTGAGTAGTTTGGAAATAAAGTCAGAGAATCAAGATTTAGATGGTTTGGAAATGTGCAGAGGAGGGATAGTAGATATATCGTACAATGGATGTTGACAGGAGGAAAAGAGGAAGTCTACTAAGAAGGCTCATAGATACAAGATGGATGTGCAGAGAGCTATGTATGACTGAAGAGGATGCAAGTGATAAGGTGAGATGGAGGCAGATGTTCTGCTGTAGCAGAGAAACTAAAGGAAGAACAGGATGAGATGATTGGACAGGACACTGCACTGAAAAAAAAAAGACCTAAGAACCATGTCTTTTCCTGACAAGTTGAAAGTGCAGGCCTAGTTAGAAATATGAGACAGAAAAACATGCTGTTGAATGAAAACCCCAGAAACAGAAAAAGTGATTTATAGATATTCTAGAAATTATTTATTGTCAACAAGCAATCTTAGATTAGAAATATGTGGGTTTTCCTCCGTTTTAAATAAAGTACAACTGTTGACTGCTGTGATCCTGCACTCCACACCTGTTAGAGGCGGTGACGCACCATTACTTGTTAGCTTCCTGCCATAAAACTCAAAGAAGAAGACGGGGAGGTCAATCACAAAGGTGAGACTAATACAATATGTTTAATACATGTGTTTTACAGGAGAAAAGATCTGAGCTTTCCAGTGGAGCTGAGGAGCAAAGTCCAGGACGGGGGTGCCCACATATTAAACTGTGGCCATTTCCTTATTATGGCCACGGAGGAATACAGACATGTTTTCGTGTTAATTTAGCCAGATATGCTTACTGAACGACTCGAGAGGGGTCTCCGTGGTTTCTGTACAGCAGAGCCTGGCATGTCTGTGCGGAGCGTCCAGCTGAATGACTGAAGTGGGAGACGTTAGCATCCCTGTGCCTTAAACACTTTGAAGCAGCAGCAGCGACGCTTCTCCTGCAAACTGTCTGGCCTCTTAAACAGGCCGTATGAAGTGGCAACCACATCACCACCCGGGACTGAACTGGAAAGTATAACACAACACGAGTATTTTAGTAATATTTGCAATTTAAAGCGACCGTTGGCCTCGCAGACTTTCATACCGCGGCCATGTTGGTTGTGTCATGGAGCATATAAACAGAGAGCTTCCCCCTGCTGGATGAGCGCCGCATGTTCCCGTTCGCCCCAAGCTTGTTTTTTAAGAAAGAGGGAACTGGTTGCTGGCCTCAAGATTTCACTTCATGGAAGTGAAGTATTTAAGGAAACAGATACTGAGGATATAGAAATATGGAACTCATTACTCAGTTTCTCCCCCTTTGTGAGTCATGCCAATCATCAGATGCCTCATATGATGATACATAGGAAAAACAAGAGTAATACTCTCAGGTACTGTGGATTTTTAAGCTTCTACTGAAGTATATGACACATGCATGCATTACAGTTAAGTACATATCATGGGTCAGGCATATATTTATATGTGCCGTGGTTATGGAAACCAGATGTTCCTCTTTATGTGGGAGTACACATCATTTTATCACGTTCCCCATCCCACATATTGAAACATTGTCCCACCATTTGACTGGATCTAGTTTTCAAATGTCAACATTGTAAGAGACCTTTTTCTAAAGTCTTGATTTTACTGAATGACTGAAGAAAGGCTATTGTAAATCTCCTGCATGTTAACATGTCACCATCTTTTGCTACCTACACTACACCCAAGAAGAAAAGAAAAGATATTCCTGGTCCCACAGGTCCCACAGTGGAGAAATTTCAGATCTTACTGTAGAAAGAAAAAGCAACAGCAGCAGACCACTGTATAAAAAAAGGAAATCACACCAAAAAGAAGATAGTAATTATAGTAATAATAAAACAAACAATTGTAATATTAGGATAATAATAGAAAATAGAATAGATGAATATTACAAGATTAAATTGCAAGTTACCACAAAGTCACAAGCTTTTCTGATTTTGGTGGGATATGAGGAAAATTACCACAAATAAATGATACAAGGAGCCACAATAATAGGTGAAAATGGGTGGAAGGTTCTAATAGGATTTTTTTTCTGTTTTTAGTGAATCTCATAAGAAACCTGAAGCTACAAAAGATGTTTGTGAATCTTTGTTCACTAACAGTCAAGTGATTTCTAGACAAAACAATTACTGAAGAAACGTTTTAATGGTTACTGAGATAAAAAGGAGATACATGAAAGAACGAACAATAAACTTGGCTTTCATTGATCTTGTTATATTTGCTAAGTGAGCGAGTTGGGAAGGTTGCATTCAAATAAAATTTCCTTAATTTGCTAAATGCCTCTTGGAATTAGTAACAAGTCCCACACAAACACACTCTGTATCCCACATTTAATTTGTTGGGATCTGATCACCCTAGCTCTTGCCATGAATATGTCAGCCTGCTTTTTGTTTTGTTAGCTCTTTTGGTACAAAAATAATTTTAAAAAATCCTGATCAGATTATTAGAACACTATAGAATGTCTGTCATACATAAAGGAAACAGTATAAATATGTTAAGAAAAATTGAGTTATTAAAAAAGAATCAATTACCCCATCGTTTTAGTAACTAAAATAGCCAGCTTGCTTGAGGGTTAAACATTGCATCTAATGGTATGTTTTTTCACCCCACTCTTGAAAAACTAACATTTACTCCTTCTTCTTTTGCCAAGTATTTTAAAAATGACTTTTGGGACAATTACACATTTTTAGTAATTTTATCTCTGTTTCCTTTGTAAGCCTCTGTAACCTTTTGCAGTCAACACATGGATGTCACCAAATACTGTGTTTCCTCCCTTGGGATGCTTTGCCAGGCATTTACAGCAACAGCCTGCGGTTGCTTGTTTGAGGGTCTCTTTGCCTTCAGTTTTGTCTTCAGTAACTGAAAAGCTGCTCTGCTCAGTTGAGATCAGGTGAATGACTTGGCTTTTGAAGAATATGCTATCTTTGCCTTGACAAGCTCTTGAGTTGCCTCTGCAGTATGCTTTCGATCATCTTTTGCACTGCGAAGCACTGTCCAGTCAGTTTTGCCACATTTGGCTGAATCTGAGAGTATAGTCCTGTACACTCCAGAGTTCGTTCATTCATTCTGCTACATTTATCAGCAGTCACAGTCTGTGATTGTAGCCAGTTGTTTGCACCTTGTTGTAAACCCTCTATTTACATTCACAACAGCATCTCTTTATTGTAGACTTTGGCAATGATACATCTACTTCCTTGAGTGTGTTCTTGACCTGCCTAGATGTTATAAAAGGTTTTTCTTAACCAAGGAAAGAATTCTATGATCATCCACTTCAGTTGTTTTCTGTAGTCTTCTAGGTATTTAGGTGTTGCTGAGCTGACCAGTGTATTCCATCTTTTTAAGAATGTTCCAGATTGCTGTTTTGCATATTCTTAAAATTTTTGCTATATCTCTCATGTTTTTTATTTTTTAGTTTTCAGCCTAATAATGGATTCCTTCAGGTGCAGCAACATCTCTTTAGACCTCATACTAAAAAATTTTTTAACAGCTACCAAATGCAAGTTTAACTCTTGGAATCAAGGCCAGGTCTTTTATCTGTTTAGTTTAATGAGGGAACAGACCCCACCTGCCCACAAATCAGCTTGTCAGTTACTTGTCCTATTACTTTTGAGGCTATGAAAATGGGGGAATATGTATAAAAACAACTAATTTCTAAATAGTTACTGTGATTCTTTAGTCAAACCCCTTGAATTAAAGCTGAAAATCTGCACTCTGATTACATTTTGGCTGATTCAAGATCCACTGGTATACATGAAATAAATTACAAAAAAGTGTAATTGTTATAAAACTATTTGGACTTTATGGATTGTAAACAGTTTGTGTTGTAAAAATAGAAGACATTAAAAATAGTGGAGTATTGACATATTTATTAGGAAATGGAGCAGATTTTTACATATAATATAGAAAACATAATCACAGTAATACTTTTAAAATTCTACATGCTGCTCATCGTTAACAAACTTACCATTAAATTGCCTGAGATCAAGATAATTGTAGTTTTATGGCAACAAACATTGATACATTCATCAGTTTTAAAAGTAGCTCTAGCCATTTAGCTGATAAAATGCAGCACCACAAGTTCAATGGCTGGTATTACAGAATACCTTGATGAGCGGCAAAAGTTACCCTGAGCACATAGTCTCACAAGTCTTTGGATTTTAAAGAAATATCTAAACCAACACCTGAAAGTAAAAATCACACTAACATACCATTGAGTGGTGAAAAAAGTTTGTTACAATCGGAATTGATCTGAAATCAGCTTCCTTAGTTTCGAAATGATGTTTTACTTTCTTTGCTATTTTACTTTCAGTCACCTTTAGTGGTGGTAGTCCAAATTCCTGTAAGCCATTTACAGTGTGACAGTCTGATGACATACTGGTGCTGCAATTCTCATTCATTCAAAATAAAAATGTGCAGAAAAGTAAACTTTTATCTTAGAACGGCACTTTTACAAAATTTGGTTAAAAAATGTTTGATTCTGCGACCTTTAAACTTTGAAAACCAACAGCAGAAACAATGTTTGAATGTTACCATAAGTCATCCATGACACACATTCTTTTTGTCGTAAGCACTGATAGTCTGAAACACCAAATATCGATGTGTTGAGATGAGACAACCCCGGATTATACACTACTAACCCCTGTCCCTTTACAATATTCTACTATATACCCATCTACAACGATTATAGAGAAAAAAATACAATAATAGCGGAACATTTTCTTCATATCATATATCATGGCAAGTTATGTGAAAGAGGAAAAAATATAAAGAACATCAAGGGTGCATGAAAAGATAAAAACCTTGGAGATCTCACCATTTACCATTTCACATCACTGGTTGTTTTATGACCAAAATATTATTCTTATTAGTAAAAACCAAAACTGTTGAACAAAGACATTCACTTTGACTTCCTTATCATATGCCTCACATCATGTGAATGAGTATTTAAACCCTGCTTTTTCTTGAACTAACACTCCTTGACTCCTTCCAATCAATCCGAAGCGTTCCCTGAGTTTTCAGATTGGTAATTCCTGAGATGAGCCCAAGAGTGGAGGTATTTTTTTCCCAACCAGCAACCAACTGTATGTAGTTTATGAAAATTCAAAATATATATAAAACATGAAACATATATTCAAAAGTGATTAAACTGAATATAACAAAAATTAATGCATCTTACACAAAATTAGTGCAGAGTAATATTGCATTGGTTTTGGCAATAATAACAATGGGCTTCTCTTCTGAAAGGCTCATTGCGCACCAAAATAAAAATAATCATACAAGACAAAGGAAATAATTAAAAAATCCTCACAGTTTACATCTGTCCTTCTACTATGTACCTGTACATTTTGTACTGCATATTGTCCCCTTTTGGTTGTAATATATATCTGTTACACTCTATCCATATTAAAATACGTGACAGTGACTTATCAAGCACATATGTCCAAAGTAATATGAGTACCTCGGTGTTAAAAATGCATTACCCCAGTTTGTTTTCAAGTCATATGTAGCTTTGTCATTTGCCAATTTTCTGATGTCTACTAGAACATTAAATCCTGAGAGGCGTCAAAAGGAGCAGAAGGAGAGACTGCAGCTCTCTTGGATGAAAATAAATAAGTATGATAGTTTTAAAAGGCTTTAGAATAACTTTATATATATATTAATTGGGTGTCTCAGTCAGCTTCTCCTGTAAAACGGGAGTAAAATGCTGACCAGCTAGCTAGACCTACATGCTCCTCCGTGCAGGCTTGGTGTTCCTGAACTAGTACCCTACTAAGGGTTATAGGGAGGTAATGTCTTAAATAACTACCTAGAAGTGGATATAAACAAAAACACCAGGCTTCCCATTGGCAACATCATGTCTGATTCTGCCTCAATTTTGTTCAAGTAAGAGGAGAGCTAGCTGGACCCCCTTAGAAATTTAGTCCAGATCAAGTGTCTCATTAGAAGTGATGATGTACATGTATTGGGGTTAGTATGGCATTGGTTTAAATTCTTTCAAATCCAAGTTGAGGTAATTATAAAACAGCAGTCTTTCACACAACAGCCATTAGAATGAGAATATGCTCCAGAGAAAAAGTTGATAAGGTGAAAGCTGAAATCCCATAAACTACTTAAAATGGAGAGTAACTTAACATTGGGCTGAAAAGCATTATTTTGCTGTCCCTTCTGGGTGATTGCTCTGCCAAACGGATGACAGTTTATTTTTCTACACCCAGGGTAGCTGTTCAACTCTGCTACCATGTTATATCACATAATCTTGGACAATGCATGACGTGACATATCAGATTATGGTAAGACACTTCCCCAACCTCTTTCCATAACTTCTCGAAATGGGCACACTAGGTTGAAGCACTAAACCAACTTTGGTCTCAAGCTGTCAGCATCAAGCAGAACTAAGAAGCAGACTACAGAAATCTATTAACCTCACTTCTTTCCAACACCAGAACCCAAGATTGTTTAAGTTTCGTAAGCCGCTTGTGCATATACCTGCAGCCCTGATGTAAGTCTTCGCCCTCAACTGAAGATTTTGTACAGTTTCCACTACTCTCAGAAGACAACACAATATGAAAGGCTGGGTGGCTGCCTTGTCTGTGACCTGATGCATGATGCAATCTGTAACCGCACCAAGCACAATGTGTTATGGTACACTTATACAGCAACATGCAAGGTGAGAAGCTGATCCACTAGAGGTCAGTAAAATCATAACTTTCAGGGGCTATTAAGTAACTCTTTCAGAAAGTGTGGCAACTTTAATAGATACTGTAGTGCAAAGAGGATTTGATTTAACCCCAGTTCACAATCTCAATCACAATCTCCAAAGCTGTATTCTGAGAATATTTGGTTTACCATCAGCTTTTAGGATGATGGTTGTACTAGCAGACCAAACATGGACCAATGAGGTAGACCACGCACCTTGGCTAGCTAGCCAAATGCTGGATGGAAAAAAATGAAACGACGAACAACAGAAAAAGAAAAAAAAATAGACCAAAAGCTGGAAAGAACCTCTGGTCTCACATTCATTTCACCCCAGGAAAACTGGATGGTCAATTGCAATATTGGCAGATGCCAATACATTACCAATATACCCTTAAATCCACCCCATGTTATTTCACAAACCCTCCCTGTCCCCATACTAAAACTCTAACATTCATTACAGTGGTACTAACTGTTACATCTATGTTGTGCCGGATAGTGAGGTGTAACAGTCAGGAAGGAGACAAAATGGTAAGGCAGCAAAAGTGTAGCTCTATACTAAACAGACTGAGTATTACTCAAAGAAAAAGAAGTATAATGCCTACAGGAGAGGCACATTATTACATAAAAAGAAATCTATTGCTCTCTACAATCTCAAATACCCAATCACCAGTGATTCATTCATTAAGCAAGCATCCTGAGTGCAATATTACAGCAGTATTCCTGAGTGTTACACCCAAAAAAGAAAAAAAAAAGATGTCAGCAACATTCTTCATCAGCATTTTTAACCTGAGGTAGTTCCCAAAAGCAGCTTCAACAGGTGGAAGGGGATCTTATTTCCCTCCTCTCTATCAAAGCAGTTTGATTGGCCTCTGTGCTTCCCCAGTATCAGATTTGTTTAATCAGTGGTGTGATCGGTAGGTGGTGCCGGCTGGCTGTGCTCCTCCTCGTCTCCTTTCAAGGAGGATGGTTTTCCCTGAGAACCCGGTGAGGACTGTTGTGCTTTGATTGGGCAGCTGGCAACCATGTGGTCGACACTCTGGCAGAAGTGGCATCTCTTTGGCTGGGGTGGTAACTTACACTCTTTGGCATGGTGGTCCAGGCCACCACAGTTGTAGCATCTGCAAGAGTAGAAAGAAATGTCTTTGGTTAAAACTGTAGTGCCCGCAAACTCAAAACACACACATGACATCATTATTTCCATCTAAGCTGATAAACAGTACTGTGCAAAGGCCTTGAGCCACCTCTCATTTCTTTATATTTTGCCAGAAAAATGGGAAATGGGTGCCACAATTTACTGAAACATGCAAACATAAATGGAAATACATTACTTAAGGCAAAAACAGTTTGTAAAATTCTAACGAGCTTGAAAGTGAATATTTGGTGTGACCATCTTTATTTTTCAACTCAGCCTGAACTCTCTTAGGCAAGGTTTCTTGTAATTCTTTAAATAATCTTGTAGAATAGTTCTCTGGGCTTCTTGAAAGACATTGCAAAGCTCTCCTTCAGATGTCGGCTGCCTTTTGTTCAATTTCTGTCAAGACGATCACATACCACTTCAAGAATGTTGAAGTCTGGGCTCTAGAGAGGCCAAGCCATGGCTAATAGTGTTGTAGAATGTGTTTTTCTAGCCAAGTAGGCTTTTACTGCATTAGTAGTATGTTTGGGATCATCGTCAAGCTGAAAAATTAAGCTGTTGTCAATCAGACACTTTCCAGATGGTATGAGGCTTTGGTAAACAGTAGATGGAACTGAAGGGAGAGATGCATCTCTAAAGTTCTGCTACATTTTTTCCTATTTTTTAAGGATATGAATTTCAGATACTGTTCATCTGTTGTAAATATTTTTTAAAGCCTGCCGCTTCTTTTTGTCTCCTAAACTTATTCAGTTCCCTTATTTTTTTAAGGACACACTGCTGAGGTGCGCCAAGTTTTGGCCTAATAGATCTTTTGGAATCAACTTGTTGGTACAGAAATACTATTTTATGCCTGTCAGATTTTGTTATCTTAGGCATTCTTCAGAATCAGCTGAAGAAATGGGAACGAATAGTGTGTTTTTGTGACAGGCTGCTAGTAACAAAGTGCCAAAAAATTTAAACGGTTCTCTGCTAAGTTGTCAGTTGTGTTTAGACACAACAGTGGTCCATCCCTTGTGTTAGGGGGCTTTTAATGCATGAATAATTCGTAGGTCAGTGTTAAGTGGCTTAAAAAATCAAACAAAACAAAATCATTACTCTGAAAATGGTCAGGTACAAGGACTGGACTGAAAAGGACTGAAAAAGCAGCCAGTGTCTGAAGGAAGGCTTTGAAAGACTGTCAGAAAGCCTGGAGAGCTATTTCTCAAGTACACTTTAAAAACTTACAAGAAAGTCTGGCTCCTTGGAAGCAAAATATAAAGAAATGAGGGATGGCTTGAGAATTTTGCACAATACTATAATACATATATAACAACAGAAGTCTTACATTGGAAATCCTACATCAGCATTTGCAGCAAAATGAACCTCAAGCACCAAATTTACATGAAAGTGATCCCTACTGTTGGTTCACTTGGGTTTACTGTTAGCTAGTTTAGTCTCGTGGTTCCTAGAAGGGTTGCATGCAATATTATGAAATTACTGCAAGGCATTTTTCTGCTTTTACTTTCAATGCTTTACATTTTCCTGATAATCCCTCTTTACATTTACATGAGCAGGAAATTGAATGGGGGAATTATTTCTTTCAACACAATCAAAACCCCGTAAGTCATGACAACAGTGGCAATACTTCTTCATTGTTTATTCACTATTGCTGTGGGCACGGAAGTACACATGCAGACACACACAGAAGTCCCTTTGAAAGATAAATGACCTCGTGGTCATGGTAAGATGGTGCTCCAGCTAGAAAAACAAAGTGACGTGCAACAACAGAGAGCTCCTCGATGTGCTAATTGCTTTCGTCAACTCAATTTGTCTGCCCATTCCTATCGCCTGATCTGCTGGCACAGGCCAGTGGGGACTACAAGGGTTCTTAGGTGTCTAAATGACAACAGCACGTAGCAACACAGTCAGCCACGGGAGGGGAAGAGAGGCGCAGAGGCAGTAGGAAACGAGGCCGACAAACAAGCCAAGTGAAATAAGGAGAACATGTTGGTTAATGAGAGGACCTGCTATGACAAGAGAAAAGTGTTCCAAGTTAAAGAGTCTCAGAGCAGAAACATAGCGGTGTCTCATTAAGAGAAGCTTCATCAAGTTCACAAGAAAGAAGAGCACAGACACACTGGAGCTGAACGCTGTCAACCTTGCAATCACATGGGATTTGAAGGGCGTTTTTTTTCCAGAAAAACAAAATGTTTTTAGATGTGGTACATCACAGGCAGGTGAAAATGCCCCTTCTATATCTAAGAGGGTGTTACGCTGGATTGTGACTTAATTAGGAAAACATTTTGACCTCAAAAAGCTGTTTTCATCACCAACTTCTTGCACATAACAGACATCAGCTTCTCTGTAATAAACATTGCGAGAAGTCTTTTTGTCAAGTTACTTGGCACTTCATAAAGGTGATCTAGTGTCTAGTTTAAAGATGAAATGTTGACATATGGACGCAGGGCGTTTCCGATTCAACCTGTTCACACTCTCTGCCCTGATTATCAGGCAGTCACCTTGTCGTGGAACACACACACACACACACACACACACACACACACACGCACACACACACAAGCAAGCGTCCGAACACACACGGCTTGTCACTGGTGAATTGACGTGGAAGGAGCTTTGCCTCAATTTTGCTGATTACACCTCTTTCCTATATCACTCCTCTGAAAGTGGGTCTATGTGATGTTATTTTGTCAGTGAATCAGCGAGCCAGTCACCTGGGGAATGACGGAGAGAAACAAAGAGAGAGGAAGTGCATGTCATATGCCACTCAACGAGCCAGCAAGCGGAAAGTTTTTTTTTTATTAATTCATCAATCCACACTTGGAAATGAAGGCGAGGCTGAGGGGCAAACAAATTCCACTCTCTCAGCAATATTATTATCATTACTAATAATGTAGGATAATTATAGCTATATACCACACTCTCTCCATTCTCCGTCCCTCCAGCATGTCCCTTCCTCCTTCTTTCAGCCCTTCCACTCCACGCTCATACCGTCAGCGACCTGAATTAATAAAAGAAAAATTAAAACGCAGCGCTTCCGTAGGCGACGTCAACAGCACAGGAGTTTGCCGGGTCTCTGACACCTGGCTGGATCGACAGTAGCAGCAGCTTCGCCACGCTCATCCGGGGCCCGATTCATAATTAATGGAGGTTATAATTGCAAAGCAAGAGCATGATAGGCAGACAGCGAATGAGAGAGTGGGAGGGAGAGACGGGAGCAATAATGAAAATTGAAAAACACTCGCGCGCGCACACTCGCACACATACATGTGCACAGTTGACATTTTACACGGCTTTCATTTAGCCATCCTTCCATTTCTTATGTTATTAACATTTACACACACGCACGGAAACATGCGCACACACCGTCCACCGAATGGCTAATGAAATCAGTGTCCTCTACTCGCCCGTTTGAAGGTCTCTTAAACAATGAGTGAGGAGGTCAGCTGCAGAGAGCAGAGTTTAAAGTTTGTTCTCAAAGCTGAAGTTTAACAGAAAATTTGCAACTCATTTCACTGTCTTGTGATAAAGAAGCCTGTATGAGAGATAGTGAACATTCCTGAGCAAATTATATCAATTGTCCAAGTATTTTATGATGTTCGATGTGAATGCAGAATATGTGAACTGCACGAACCCCCGTAAGACACCATCTGTGGACCTCTAATCCACACAGACTGACAACAACTAAAAAGGGTTTACAGAGTTCATTACAGCCCATTAACTGTTACCATGGTACCAGCTATTCTGCCATGGTATTTAAGGCCATAAAATAACTATTCCTAATATATCCGTGCTGGAGTGTTTGGCCTCATTCTTCTGACAACATGCTGTGTAAGGATCCCATGCTGAGTGGCCTAAGACAAAACAAGGCTCAAGTTCATGTTTTGAATATTCTCTTAAACCGCCAGACTGATTTAAAAAATTTAAGCACTCATACACTTGGCTTGATCGGGACTTAATGGCCACAATGGAGTGGTGCAAAGTGCATTGCCCCTGGACTCTGGAGCAGTGAAAACACGTCGTGTTAGTTAAAAGTCACGCTTCTCTATCTGGCAGTCTGACAGATGAGTCTGGGTGTGGCAAATGCCAGGAGAACGTTACTTGCTGCATTGTGCCAACTTCAAAGTTTGTTGGTCTGAACCCCTTAGTTCCAGTGAAGAGAAATATTAATGCTTCAGCGTACCAACATATTTTGGACAGTTCTATGCTTACAACTGTGTGGGAAAAGTTTGGGAAAAAACCTTTTTCTATTTCAGCCTGACTGTGCCCCAGTGCGCAAAGCAAAGTCCATGAAGACATGGTTGGAGGAGTTTGATTTGTAAGAACTTGACTGACTGCCCTGACCTCAACCCTAGCCAACGCCTTTACAATGAACTACAACAGAGACTGCAAACCAGGCCCTCTCATCCAACATCAGGTGAATGGGCAGAAATTCCCACAGACAATCCAAAATCTTGCAGAAAGACTTCCCAGAAGAGTGGACACAGATACAGCTGCAAAAATATGGGGTGACCAACCCAATATTAAGGATTCTGATTCTGATATCATAAAAGCTTGTGTAGGTGGCCTAATACAATTGTCTATATAGTGTATATTTGGAATCAATATATCTGATATAGTGCCACATAATGACAATCCACTCGCTCTTACTTTGAAAGTACAGTTGCTGCTAAACAACTAGTCCCTCCCCTTCCCAGTTTGGCAGGTCACTGGCCAAATCCCCATTATGGCGTTCCTTGATATCCCTCGGCTGCCTCTCCAAAGAAGATCTTGCCCTATGATGGACTCAAATTCCAGCATCTAGGGCTGCGACTAGCAAACGATGGTTCCATGTCTGCTTTGGAGAGCCAGTTTAACACAGGTTTAGCACAGCTTCAATACTAGTGTGTTCTTTTTCCCAAATTTGCAATCTGTAATCCTCACTGTGTAAAACATTTTTTAAGTCATTCGTAACAAGGTGACGTGAAGCCAGGGATTGCTGTAAAACAAAAGTTGGAGATCAGCAATAATGACTGAACTCACGCTTGGTGCATCCCTGCTAAAATTTGTATTTTTACCCCCCTTTTATTTGAAAATGTCACACCAGCTTCACAATCAGCATGTGTAATAAAGAAGCTAAGTGGTTGTGATGTGTTTAGCCACTTTAAATGCCAACGTGTGTTCTACAATAACGTGTCTAAAAGCAGACGTGTTTATTCTCACTTGAAGGTGGCATGCTAAGCCAGCATTCATCAAAAAAATAACTGTACAAACGTGAATAACACACACTCTTTTGGAAAGGCTCTCTTTACAAGTGTTTTGGTTGCACACATGAAGAAGTAACTGTGAAATATAAGACAATGTGAGAAACTTGGAGAGATGGAAGTTGAGATCCTGCCTGCTTTATCAACTACCCACAAATGGCTAACTGCTATGTGGCGTGGGTGTGCTTGTTACGAAAAATACTGCATGCACCCAGAAGTGTTGACATGAGAATGGAGTGTGGGTGGGAGCTCTAGACGCTACCTCTAGTTGCTAGATGATAAGACAAAATCTTCATTTACGGCAGTAAGAAGGAACGCTACGCTATTATGCAGTCTGTGTCACCCAGCTGTGGGTTAGAGAATGAAGTATTTATAGCTACTTAGAGGTAGGAGAAAAAAACATGCGTAGAGAGGGAAGAATTTAATATTTAAATATGGTGAAGGTGCAGAATTTTGATAAGGTTGGACACAGTTGCAGTCTACTGAGTACAACATGTAGACGTTGAAATCCTGGTAACACTCAGTCCTTCACACAACTGCCCTCAGTGTCAAGTGGGTGTGAATGTCAGATTGTCAGTTTGTGAAAGCTGTCTAAACTGCGGCATGCAGCCCCTCGCACTTTTCACATCGCGAACCTGCGTGGGCAGAGTGTTTCAGATATTGCTTGACCATCCATCGTGCACTTCAGTCAGAGCATGAAGCCTTAAAATGAGTAGTACTTTTACACTTGTGTTGAGTAAATATTTAATAATTCTGAATGTTAATTGAGCAAATACACACACAAGCAAATGCCACTGCTGTGAGACCTGCTAAGAACAGAGAAAGATGTTTAAATATCACCAACAGAGAAGGAAATATTGAGGCGCCTGTCATCTCAGTGAATGTGAGTAACTGCTTACCAGAATTTTGCGAATCTTCTATGCGTCAGAAAAAGCTTTCTCCAGCTTCTCTTTTTCGAGGCTAAAACACTTCATTGAGTTCCTTGAGAAAACACAACACAGTAACCTTCACTTCCTTGAGTTGGCCTTCACTTTTAATGAAAGGGATGCAAGACACTTCTAGCTACAGTCAAATGGGGGACTGTGTATGAAGATGGCTGTAATTCTTGAACAGCTAATGCAATTCTTTTGTTAGAACCCTTGAATTAAAGCTGAAAGTCTGCATTTCAATTACGTATTGATTGTTTGGTTAAAAATTCACGGTGCTGGTGTACAGTGTCATTGTCCAAAACTTACTGACCTAACTGTATTTAAGCTGGAGTGAAGCAGGACTTTGCTGAGGGTATGAATCCGAGAGATTTATAAATTATTAGCAGTCTAAAGAAGGTGGAATGGAGGAAAGAATAAGAAATTGAGACATGAGTGAAAAGAATGTGGGAATGAAAAGGAGCTGCAGGATATTGATTTCTCCCATGTTGGAGTCAAGTGAACACAAATGTGGCTGAGCTATGGTTTGTTTAGTTCACACAATACCCTTGTTTTTGTTATTAAAAGTCACAAGCGGGAAGGAGTAGCCAGAGGCTGGGCTCTCTAGAATTTTGTGCTGGTGTAAATCATTATCTGTGTTTCAGCTTTTCTTTATTGTGTGCACTACACAGTAATACCAAGGTGAGTTTGACCAGTCAGATTAACACTTTGTCCAAATGTTGATAGAAATGCTGAGTTCCAAGTTTACTTTAGGTCTTACTTAGGTATGCAGCTTCCAGTTTTCAAACACCCTTCCTTAGTAGATTGAGCTATGAACTGGGAAGAGCTTAAAATGGTCTCATCAATGTAAAGGTATTCATTAGTGTTCAACTCTTGTACTTTTACCAGGACCCTAAAAGTAACAAATTTTAAGCCACATAATATATTTTAACACTATCCAAATTGTATCTTTGCCTAAAGCAGCTCTGCCCTGATGATGCAGCAGCCATTATTTAGGCCCCAGTCACACAGGCCTAGAGGCCAATGTGTATTTACCAGTTGGCTGGTGAGTGGTTGCTGGTTGTCGCTAGGTAGAATCTGTCGCTAAGAGGTATATGGTGCTGCACCAAAAACCTCCTTGAGATTGGTTTGCTCATGAGTAGATGCTGCAGTCAGCCAGTAGTTTGTGTAGAAGACATCAACTTGTCTCGGCTAACTACTGGCTGACTGTCACAGACAAACTTGGAGCCGAGCAACCAGAGGCAACTCTCTCCTGATAAGGCCTCCTCATAGAGTGGGTCCCTGCTCTTCTACGATCAGACGTCAGAGACAAGCTCAGGTGGTAGCGGCTGCTGGATCAGAAGTCAAAGGAGCCAGGAGTTCCTGGTTAGTCACCAAAATTATGTTTCTACAGTTTCTACTGATGCACAGTACATTTAAGCATTGTAATGGACATTGAAATGTAATTCTTTTTTTTTTAATAATTACAAAGCAACCTGTTCAAGTGGCCAATAAAAGTGTATCTTACATTTAAAAATTATTACATGAACTTTTTTCATGTAAAATATATATGTTGCAAAGAAATATATATTTTATTTGTGGTTTTTCTGCTGTGTTCAGGGAACTTTCTCTGATGGTCTGTGAGCTGCAGCAAGCGGTCGGTAACTGATTTAGGATCAAACAGCTGCACAACCACTTGCCAACCTCCTAACAAAGGAAAATTTGAATTTCAGTCATTTAGCAACTGCTGGAGGTTGCAAGGATTTGGGGTTGCCAGGGAATGACTGACCAGTCTTTAGCGGGGCCTTACATGTTTTTTCAAAGTGGAATATGTCCCTTCACTTTTCAAACCTGTTCTCCTCAGACAGGACAGAGAATCGATAGGGAATCCACAGGTAGAAGGAGGAGAGGAAGTGCCATGGAGGAACTCAAATATAATGCTTTTATTCACAGCCCTGCAGTATTGCCCATGTAAGCATTTTAATAAATCTACTTTTAAAAAAGACATGACTCAATTTTAATTCAACTTTCCTTCAAGTCCCTGTGAGAATAGCAATCTGTGATCAGTCTCCCGTCGTTCCACCATACGGCTTTGTATTGTTTTTGGCTTAAGTAATGAGTTACACACACAAAGGTTGAATGATTGATGGCGGGACAGATTGGCTAGTGCATACATTTGGGAAAGAAATGTTGGAGCATTCATTTACTGTCAGCAACAACTGAACGAAACTGAGCATCAAACCCCAGCGCCATCTCAACTCATTCCCCTGAGTGGCCGGCAGAGAGATGGAGAGCTGGCGGAGGATATGACAGTCTCTTTGTATTCTTTGACGAGTGTCTGGAGCAGTTATCTTTCTGTTCTCCTACACCCTCTTCCTTCCCCTTCCCCATAGATCGATCTTTCCACTGGGACACCTGAGGCAATCAGAAGGTGTTGATTGGTGTCCCTTTCGCTTGCTTGATCCGTCCTTTCCATTCTCATCAACTCAGATCCTTCGCATACACCTTCTTGGTCTCCTTCTCCCCTCCTCTCATTGCCATCGCTCATCAACCCTCTTCCCCCTTTCCCTTTGCAATCACTCTCACCGATAATACACTCCGATGCTTTCTTCTCCCTTTGTCTTTCTTTTCACCCTGGATCTCTTTATCCCACTACTGTGTGATCTTCCACATCTAGCTGTCTTGCAATGCTCAAGGATCATTGAACAACACTGACTCATGCCTCAAAGCACAAAGAGACTTAGGTGTACTCCACATCATCCACAGATGTTTTTGGAAAATTAATTATGGCTTAATTTCAAAAATTAAACAACTTATCTATGTTTATCTGTTTACCTTTCAAGGATTTTATTCTGTTATCTGTAACTGAAATTATACCTTGTCATTGCTCAAATAAGCTTCTGAAAATACCAAAACAATCACAAGTAGGGGCGTTTTATGGCACCGAGTGTGAGTCATGTGTCAATTTTATTTTAGTTGCAGTTAAAAGCACAAAATTGTACAAAAATAGCAATCAAAACCCTTTGAGTATGACTGCAAGGAGAGTATTGTCCCAAAGGGACTCATTCCAACAGCAACTGTATATGGACTTGGAGACCGGAGACATAACTTAGGAGCAGCGGATAAAAGGTAAACTCTGCTTCCTGTGGGCCCATTCCCAAGCTCGACTGGTGGCTGATGAGCTGGTCAGTGCATTAGTGTGTTTGTACTAAGTACGAGCCCATTTACCATTTACCATTTTGAACTGCTAATAACACTTCAGCATAGCTTACCTTAAATTCTTTATTCTACAATTGTGGGAGGAAAGAAGGAACAAGGTAAGGATACAAAAATGGAGTACTGGTTGTAAAAAAGTGAAATTTGTCCAGTTATGTGTAGATATACTAACCAAAATTGTGTATTACTAAGGTAGGGGTTTATATGTAACTGTGGCTCTTCTGTTTTCTGTATCTGTGTGTTGGATGCATCAGCAGAGTGAAATGTGCACTGGTCTGTCGTCTTCAGGGTGCTTGGCTTTCCTCCACCCAGCTGCACTGTCAGTCACAGTAATGGGAAGTGAAAGCTGGGGCTAAACAGCTGCTAATGGGAGATGACTAGAGAAACCTTAGCACTGTCCTCACTAACCATTAATGCAAACCAATGAAGGACTACCAACTGATGGCAAATGCTAATTGAAAGAAACGAAGAGGGAATGCTCCACTAATGCTAACCTAAACCAGTAAAGACAGAAAAATTAACATTGCCAGAGGTATATTAATGACTCATTTTATATCTGGAAAAATGTGACATTTGCTAATTTGAGTGTGCAAACTAATGGGAGTGAAAAGATAAGTGTGGCACGGCCTTAAATAATTGCTGCTGATGACACCAATTAGTGTGATAGCAATCATAATGTGACATACTATTGATTCTTCTCAGGAAGCTCTCTTTACTCTTGGCCACAACAATAAGTTAGACATCAGGGTCAATGCAACATCTTAATTTTTATGACTTTAACAAAGGGGATACTTGAAGCGGTAATGAAGTTGGTATTTTTGGTACTCCAGATTCAGATAGTAAAAGTTTCTTTAATTTTCTTTTTTGGAGTAAATTATGTGGTGGTCTTTTTCTTGGCTGGGCACAGTGAATACCTTCCTACAACAGCTTCATGCCTGAACTAACTCCTTTAATTTTTCATTTGCCACTTGGGTTTTGATGTTAGTAAAAAAAAAAAAAACAAAGACGTCACAGAAATCCTAGTCTGCACTGAGAACAGAACCAGAAAATATGTCATGAGACATAATTTGACAAATACACGGAGTGCTTTTTCAAGGTTTTAATAAGGAACAGTAATAATCATAGGTTAGAATTATACTTTCCTCTCTTATTGTTTGCATTAAAAGCTCAATGAGAAAGACTCTCCATGGGGAATATGGAGAGTATACTTGCAATAAAAGGTTATACTGCAAAGTGTATTGAATTAAGCTCAACAGCAATTCCATTCCATGTAAAAGCATCCTCTTGGCTGAATGTAATTATATGTGGGCTGATGCAGACTGAAGCTGATTTTTACAAGGTTTTATCCTTACCGAACATTAAATGCTAACTGCTGAGCACTTGTAGAAAGCATTAGCCCAAATGAACATGTAAGAGTAAATCAATCAGGGAATATATTTCAGATGGGAATGAGTTTAATCTGAGAAAGAGTTTCAAATTTGGAGGAGCTGGATATAGAGGCAGATAGATGATAGATACGAAAGAGAAAGACAGGAGGAGAGCTAGAGATTAATGAACAGACGGGCCCCTTGTAACGCAAGAAAATGAAGATGAACGATTCAAAGGTTCAGAACGAATGGATCTTTTCATTAGGGAAAAAGTACAAAAACAGAAGAGAAATGGAGAAAAAAATTAAACTAGAGACAGATGAGGGACGGTGGTGGTGGTGTGTGTGGTGTGGTGCAAGAGGAGAAAGGAGGAGACAGTTGAACTGAGAGAGACGGAGACAGAGGGACAGCTTTTAGTTTTGAGACATATGCAAGGCAATGAGAGAAGACAGGATGAGTCTGTGATGGATGGGAGGGCCAACGCAGGGTTACAAGGGAGGAAGAGAAGCTGACAATGGCTTCCATGGAGTGGAAGAGGAAGAGGATGGTGAAGAGGGCACGAGTGTGATTGCAGTGAGAGACGAATGGTGGCTCAGGAAGGACTGAGAGTGTAGCGACGTTGCCTCTTTGAGAGACAGAGAGGAAGAAGGGCTGGAAGAGGAGGAGCAGGAGAGGAAAGGAAGGTGTATTCACTTTGACAGGCTGTCATAACGGGAGCTGACTGCTCAGCCTGACGTTCTGAACTGGCCTGACCTACACTGCCGAAGATGCAGAGGGTGTTGGAATGAAAGGAGGGCATGGAGGCAGGGATGAAGCAACCATGGTTTCGACCAGAACAGTTGCTCAGTGGTTGAGATTGGCCCGGGGTGGTGTGGGGTTTAATGATAGAACCCTTTTCAGGAAAACCGCGTATACATCACATGAGCGCTGCATCTCGGTTTCAACTTACTTATAAATGAGTCATACTCGTGTCAGGGCACAGACACGCTTTCTCACTGCTTCTCGTTCTCGACAGCCACAGTTGTGCTGTGCGGGACAGACAGAGCAGCAGCACGGCATGCGGAAAAAGTGTTGACTGGCTGATGACTGGGTCACTGCAACATTATCTGACAAAATTACAGATAAATGGCTGTGCTGTGATCACTCAAAATGAAAGAAGCAAAACAGAGTCCCTCAGTCCTTCACAGCGCACAAACTGTTTGGTTGCTGTCGCTTGCTGAACACTGCAGAGGGAGGTGGGCCTTACTAGATATTTTCACCAGGTGCATATTTTGGAGTAAAAAACACGCTAAAGAGATATAAAACCTCATAGAATCTCATGACAAAGATGCTTAGTTTGCAGATGTGAATAGAACTAGACAGTGACATTGACATTTAAAAATGCACAACCTTGGACACCTTGAACAAAGATCCTTGGCAGATCTCAAACAATAGTGCAAGATAAGAGATGAACTGTATTTATATACACAACCAGTCAAAAGTTTGGAAAAACCTTCTCATTTAATGCTTTTTCTTTATTTTCATGACTATTTACATTGTAGATTCTCACTGAATTCATCAAAACTATGAATGAACACATATGGAATTATGTAGTGAAGAAAAAAGTGTGAAATAACTCAAAACATGTTTTATATTTTAGATTCTTCAAAATAGCCACCCTTTGCTTTGATTACTGCTTTGCACACTCTTGGCATTCTCTCAATGAGCTTGATGAGGTAGTCACCTGAAATGGTTTTCAAACAGTCTTGAAGGAGTTCCCAGAGATGCTGAGCACTTGTTGGCCCTTTTGCCTTCACTCTGCGCTCCATCTCATCCCAAACCATCTCAATTGGGTTTAGTTCAGGTGACTGTGGAGGCCAGGTCATCTGGCGCAGCACTCCATCACTCTCCTTCTTGGTCAAATAGCCCTTACACAGC
>VUQH01022149.1:0-11479 GCA_015106775.1 Etroplus canarensis | reverse complement strand
TTTGTGGGATCGTGAGACCTGGATTTCTTCCTGACGAGGAAGATGGCGAGCCTTTCCCCCTGAACCGAACCATAGCCATTTCGAGTTGGCCAGAAGGGCAGGCTGCTCTTCCCTCATGAACAATTGCAACAGTGCAGTAAGACAAAATCGCACCAATCACCGACTTTTGACCTTTTGGAGTTGACTTGACTAACCACTGACTATCAAGCCGGCAGGACTGACATATTTGAACTCAGATAGGACTCTGGGTATTACTGTTATTGTATTTTATTTTCCTGTTGTCATTTCTGTTTATGAAATTGCGTTAATTGTTATGCAGTTTAATACAAGTTAATCAACTTTACTTGTGGCTCCAGTCATTCTTCTGCACGCAACGCACCTTAACCCTCCTACGAATCTAGCTATTGGCCCATTCTTCCCTTTTACTTTAACTTCTCTTACCCTGTCCTGTACCTATTAGGCTACAATAAAGTAAAAAGTGCTGCACTGTTAAGATAAAGTCAGAAAAGCAATCTTGATATCAATGACAATAAAAAAGCAAAAAGAGCAAGTTGTCTCTTGCATAATTTAAATCTATCCAAGCCTTTTTAAACTTTGAGCAGGAACGGAACAAACCACATACAACTTGAGAAGAACAAAAACATGAAATTGTCACATTGATATGATATCAGTCTGATAATTTAATTTTTTCTGTCACTATACTGACAGCTGGTGGCCATAGGTGAGGGCAGGAATGTAGATCAATCAGTAAATCCAAAGCTTTGATTTCAAACTCTGTCTCTCTTTGCCAAAACAGGATTGCAGAGGTTCTATGTCCCTGGCAGTGCCACATCAGTCCGTATGTCAACCTCCCTCTTCACTCTACCCTCACTTATGAACACTTTTGGCAGCAACTTATTTTTTACCCGAATGGGTACCACCCTTTTCCAGCTGAGAACCGTGGCTTCAGACTTGGATTTCTTGGAGTTCTCATTCCCGCTGCTTTACACTCAGCTGCAAACTTCCTCAATGTGAATTTGAGGTCACCCCCCTATGACGCCAAAAGAATCACATCCAAAGAGAAGACCCTCCATGACGTGGCTACACCTAGAAATTTTGTCCATAAACATTGCAAACAGAATCTGCAACATAGGCAGCCCTGGCAGAGTCCCCCTCTGACCTATTGCTGGCAATGTGAACCAACTTCTCACTATGGACATACAGGTGTAAAATAGCCTGTAGCAATAAGCCAGATGCCCAGTACTGTCTAAGCAGCACCCACAGGACACCCTGAGGGCAAACACTCATGCACACTCAACTACCCTTGAGAATATGAAGAGCTGGTCCCATGTTCTCCCACCAGGATTAAAACTACTTTGTTCCTCCTGGATCCAAGCTTGGCACCAATACTACATAAAAAGTTCCTGCTGACCCAGCTACACCACAGGTTCATCAAGTACAACAAAAGAAAAATTCACAATTTGGCTGCTACCTGGAGAAACACATCTATAACTCATTACTCTGTAGCCCCTTCAGTGTCAGTTAATTCCACTGATGTTGTAGAAAACACGTCCGAGAGATGGGGTCAGACCTGCAGCTTCAAGTGTGCCCCTGCCATATTTCACTCCAGGGGACAGAAGAAAATATTCACTAGGCTTTTTTCCCCACATACTGCCATCCCTCTGCCAAGAAGTTCAACATGTCTTTCCTTTTTCCTCTTCTTATAAAACAAATGCTCTTCAAACACTTCTGAGCATCAACGCTTTCCTGGATCGAGTGGTATGAGAAATAGGGTCAAAAAGTTTGCTGAAAAGAATATTTCTCTAAAATTAACTGTGCATATATATTCATGGTTTCACAGCAAGTTTCTCTGTTTACATCAGAAGCTCTAAACAGCATTCTACAAATGAAACAAATGTGATTTACAATATCGCAACATCGTTGTTTGCTTATGGTTTATTTCTGCATCAGCACATGTAAACATAGTGATTAGCAAGGTGGGGCTGCTGAGATTTGTCTTGATTTTAAAGATCTACACACTGCAATCAAAAAGTTTACTTAAAAGTTACAGCATATTTTCTCGCACCCCAAAGAGTCCCCATATTTAAAAAAAAAAAGTCCAAAACAAAATATTCAATGCAACAAAAGCAGTAAACTTTAGATGATTAAATGTCTTCCTCGCATCAGTTTGTCTTCTTAAACTCAAAACACTTATGGAAACACAATTAATCAACTGCTTTAACTGCTGAGCTTCAAACAGTGAGTTGTCTTGAGAAGAAAGATGTCCTTGTACACGCAATCTGGACGAAGTTCAGGAATAGAGATACTGTTGCAGACATTTGTTCACTGCTCATCGTTCCAGGTGAGGAATTGCCATCAGGGACCCTTTATATAATGGCTAGCATGCGATGAGGAGTGCTGGGAGGTGTCTTGTCCAAAAGTCTGGTATTAACATTTGACTGGGACAATCCAGCTTCTTCCCATCAGGCTTGCTGCCCTGAAGCAAGCCCCTCAGACATAACTAATCTCCATCACTCAGTCAGAGCTTTGACAACTGATGTCTCAGCTGTGGGTGGATTACATTTTTGAGCATCGATCAAAAGTCACTTTTCCAGATGGAGGGCTGAATTTTAACAAAAATAATCATTCTTACACTCCTCACTGAATCATGTGTTCTTTTCTCTCATGTTGCAGAAAGCATTGCTTTGTTTGGGCTAAATTCAACACTAGACGGACACTGAGCAGTGAAGTGTGAAATGAAGCTGGGTGCAGATGTGAATTACTGAATGAGCTGAAAACCTCTACTGAATGTATCAGTGTAATTTTTAGATTAGATTCAGGTCATAATGGAACTAGAAACCGCCTACTGAATTTGTGACTGGAATGTTTTTGTCATTTGCTCTCCAAATTAATGAAACATTTAAAGAGCTATTAAAAATAAAAATATGCATCTGAAAAACTATCAGAGGGTGATCTTTTCCCTTGCTCTCTGAACATTGTATGGTAGTAATTAATGATAAGCTACCAAACACTAACAACAAAGGAACATTTGACAATAAACATAAAACCCCAATAAAATGTCCTTCTTAGTTACATTCATCTTAAAATGAAGAATCAAATTATTGCTTATGGACTTCTTGTTCCCACAAGGTGTTATTCCATGATGTACCTGGTTACATAGAACAGAGTTTTTCCAAGCTCAAAATAGGTTTTTGAGAGTGATTATGCATGTGACCACAAATGGTCCACATTACAGTAACAGTGTTTGTTATAATAGTTATTATTGGCTATTTCATGAAGACAAAATATTCAATCTGATGTGCATGCTTGAAAGTAGGCCATCCAGCCATCTTCTGCTGCTTATCCAAGTCTGGGTCAAGGGTGCAATAGGCCTGGCAGAGATCACTCAGCCTCCCTCTCCCGGGCCACCTTATTTAGCGCTTCTGGGAAAACACCAAGGCATCCCCAAGCCAGCCAAGAGATGCAATCTCTCCAGTGTGTCTGGGGTCTACCTCAGAGCCCTGGTTGGACACACCCCAAACACCTTACCTAGGAGGCACTCGGGAGACATTCTAGTCAGATGCCTGAACCACCTCAACTGAGTACTTTTGATGTGGAGGAGTAGCCCAGACACCTTTTGGGGAAATTCATTTACTCCTCTTGTATCCATGATCTCATTCCTTCAATCAATACCCAGAGCTCATGGCCTTATGTGAGGATAGGAACAGAAATCAATAGTAAATTTCACACTTAGCTCTCTTTACCACAACAGAACAGTACAGCATCTGCATTATTGCAGTGGCAATACTAATCCATCACTGCACTGGAGGACATTGTTCAATGAAGCCAACAGAACCACAGGATATGTAAAAAGCAGAGAGAAGATCCCGAGACTACCAAATCTGACACCCTTCACCTCTTGGCTGCACGTAGTAATTCTGTGCAGGGTGATCACAGTGTCAAATGAAAATTGTATTTTTTTTCCATTTTTTTTAAACATGCATGGTTAATGTTGTGAAGGGGCATAATTTAGCCAAAACCATGATCCATTTTTAAGCCTAAACAAGTAGTTTTGTTGTCCAAACAACAAACGAAAGTCAAGGAAAAAGCTTGTGCGAACAAAACTATTAAGTGAGTAGTAGCAAAAGTACATTAAGGAGCACAACAGCTATCAAATGTGTGACTTACTCTCTTCAAACCTCCAGGAACTGTCTGTCACTGTTATCTCTTAGTGCCCTTGGTGCTCTTGGTGTGGCTGGAGTGTCGCACCAGAGCCAAAGAACACCCCTAGCATATCTGTGTGTGGCACAACTAAAACCCTGGAATATGCTCTGTTCTTTCCAGGCAAAGCAATTCCATCCATCCATCCGTTTATCCATATCCAGTCCAATTGTCACTGAATGAGAGGCAGGGCACACCCTCAACCAGTCGCCAGGGGGTAGAGCAATTTTCCTTGAAAAAAAAAGCAGGGTTAAAAATCAAGTCAAGATAATCCCCTTCATACCAACACATATTACAACTGAATGTTCTCTAAACACAAACAAGCAACATGGGAATCTCTGAATCCCATGTTTCCTGTTAGTGCTTGTTTACCCCAACCACAACGAAACAATTTTAAGTTTTAAACACTGCCACACCTATTTCATGAGAGCACAAGTTCAAAAATAAGCATTGCATTTTGAAAGTCACCCAACAGCTGTGGTCTTGCAAACAAGGTTCAGAAAATATTTGGAACAGACTGAGACAGCGCATTGGGAACTGGTCAAGGATCTGCATCAACCAACTACTTTGTCACTGGGCACTCAGTGGTGCCATGGTATATTTCTGAAACCTCCCCTTGGTAATGTAAGGAGCTACTTTAATTCAGTTCAATGCAAACCAACACCCTGTACTTCATGCAACACTAAGATGACATTAATACTGGATTTTGACTGGAAAGAAGCTATAAAGGGCACACCTTCCCTTCCATTTGTTTGTGTAACTGTGTAGGTATTGCCAGTTTTGTTCCTGAATTTATTGGTAGCTTAAATACTGACAACTTGTGAGGCATAAACTGCCCTGTAAAGGCAGAGAAGACTAATGAACAATGGCAACACACATCTGAGGTCATCCACAAAGCTGACCCATATGCTGTATTATCTCCAGATCTACGCATGTGGTTTATTTTCATTGCTGGGAAGGCGTTCTGTGATTTCACTTCAAGCTTGGCAAGAAAGCAACTGCCTGTCCTTGCTAACCGAGGGTGGCTGCAAACAATTCCCAATTGGTCAAATTCTTTGATTTATCAGTACCATCACCCAAACTGTTGCAGGTCCCTGGTAATCTTTTGGATTTTTGTGGAAACTTTTAATTAAAGCCGCATTCTATGACTAAGATACTCAGATATGAATTGGACATAGGTTGGACAGTGGTCATGCATAAAGGATTTGTCCTATATAAGCTAGTTTAAGGATCTACACATGTACAAAATATCACGCATACACACCTGCCCACCCAATGATGACACTGGCAATGATGAAAAACACAAGAGGCCTCTTCTCTTAGCTGGCTGCCATGACTAATTCCTTCTTTGTTTTTTGTGTTTAAAATAACTCTACAATCCTTGACCATTTTTCAGCTTACTGTCACCCCTGTATTTCACCCCATTATCTCATAATCCATCTTCAAGGACATGCCTAAGCATATGTGGTGGTATGTTATTGTAAAAAGCAGTGAGGTAAGAGCATGATGAAACTCATTTCCCAAAAGCACTCAGCTTTCAGCAAGGAGCCTTCAACCAATTCAGACTGTCCATCTCCTGTCTCTTGAAATGAGTAGGTGAAAGATTTTCTTGTTTCAGCTTTGGCAGCTAAATAAGGGTGGATGTCTGAATGCAAGAAGATTGAACAAAGGTTTCTTTCTAGAGTTATGTCAAAGATTTAACTACAGCAGCTGACTGTGTTTATCAGTATAGTCAGTTCAATGATAACATCCAAGAAATACTACAATAGCTTTAACATATGATTCACTTAATCATTGGAAGTGGGATTCACAGCGGTAACTTGTTTTGTTTGGCAACAGGGTTAGCTTATACAATACACTGCAACAAAAATCCTCAGAGCATTACAATATCTCCATCTAAAAATACAACACTGTAAAGTGATTTTGTAATAAAAGAAAAATCTTTAAATCACTCTCTGATGTACAGTCATGTGAAAAAGAAAGCACATCCTTCCTCAGTTGTATAGTTTTACATATCAGGACACAATACTTAAAAATCCTCCATTTCTTACCAGGTTCTGAAATTATTTAAATACAACCTCAAGTGATCAGCAGATTTCACTGTGTCTTTATTTATTTATCAAAAATTAAGTCAACATGGAGAAGCCATGTGTGGAGAAACTAAATACACCACATGATTCACTGGCTTTAAGAACCACCTTTAGTAACAATAACTTGAAGTAAACATTTTCTGTATGACTTTCTGTATGACTGGACTTTACTGGGCAATTGCATCACCTCAGTTCTTTTATTTTTCACCCATTCTGATACAGATTTGGTGGCTTGCCTTAGCTCATTGTCCTGTTGCATGACCCAATTTCAGCCAAGCTTTAGCTGTCTCTCATTTGACTCCAGAATACATTGGTTTACAGAGGAGTTCTTGGTCAAATGAATGACTGAGATGTTCAGGTCCTGAGACTGCAAAATAAACCCAAACTATCCCTAGTCCACTGTTTTTTGTGGCATTGTGCATTATGATAAAACATCTCTACTTTGGTCTGGCCTGTCCAACCGACATTGCTCCAGAAGTCTTGTGTTTTGTTCAGATGCAACTTTGCAAACCTAAGCTGTGTTGCCATGTTCTTTTTAGAGATGTCATGGTCCCCTAATTGCCTACCTGGGATCAACACACACTCACTCTCTCTCTCACACTCTGGGGGCCAGGTTGGGGAAACTAATTGTTAACTAGTTCCAGGTGCTGGACGATGTGGGCAGAGTTGAAGCTGCACACCTGTGTCTGGTTGATGATCTGCACCAGGTTTAAGCCCTGCAGTCTCCTGGGAACTTTGCCTGAGTGTAGCTACAGTTACTGTAGTAAGCCAGGCCAAATCTAGATCAGTTAATGCCTTTGTCTGTTACCTGCTCTGTTCTGCCTACTTGCCTGACCCGCTCTCTCTTTGTCACCCCCAGGATCACCTCACACACCTGGATTGGAATCTGTCGGAGCCACTCTCATGACCATGTCACTATTGGAACTCAGCTAGCACCTGCTGAATTTTCCTCCGTCAACCTTAACCCTGCTACTCCTCACTCCACAAACCTGTGTTGCCTTTTACATCTGAGTCGAGTCTGCTCTCCTCGAAAACCTGACAAGAGAGCCTGTTTCTGGCAACCCTGTCAAAACAATACATACGTTTTCAGTCTTTTTCTAATTGTACTGTAATCAACATTTATACTTAACATGCTAACTGAGGCCTGTGGAGTCTGAAATGTAGCTCCTGGGTTTTTTGCCATTTCTCTGAGCATTGCAGGATCTGATCTTGGGGGTAAATTTGCTGGGACACCCAATCCTGAGAAGATTAGCATTATAATTCTCACTGTAGAATGATGCACTTCTTCAAATTGTTTAGAAATTGCCTTTTAATCCTTTCCAGATTGATGGGCAGAAGCAATTGTTCCTCTAATGCCGTTGCTGATGTCTTTCCTCCTTGGCATTGTGTTAACACACCCAAATGCTCCAGACCAGCAAACTGCTTGTATACAGGTGCTTACAATTAATCAAGAGCATTTGATTAGCAAGTAAGTACCATCTTCATTACTATGGAAGCAATAGGACTGTACCTAATTTTTTACATGCTGGCTTCTACATTCTGGCTTAGTTTTTGCTAAATAAATAATGACAGGATGTAATACGTCATGTATTATTGTTCATCTGAGGTTGTATTTACCTAATTTTATGACCTACTAAGAGCCAAATGATTTTTATTATGTCCTGATTCATAAAATATTTGATTGAATTGAGAGAGGGTGCACTTTTTCACGGCTATACAAAATTCACACAAAGAATGTGAAATAACTAACAAAAGGTTGAGTTTCCAAAAGCAGAAAAGTTACAAGTTCAGATGCTTGCAGTAAAAGGAAAAGATAACAGCACATGTGGCAGCACTCGAGCCAGACAATTTCTATATTGATGTAGCATTTGGATATATAGCAATAAAGTCGACCACCTAGTATTTAAGCCACTTAGTACTTATCCAAGAAGTTTCACACAAAACCTCATAAGATAGTACAATGGTTTTCTGTGCTTATATCAGGACATGTAAACACCAGTGTTTGCAGAGATTATCTCACAAAAACCATGACAATATAATCACAAACAGTGCTATAACTCAAAGAAAATAAGCAACTTGATACATGTAAAGACATTTAAGTCAGTGTTTGAGCAAATATAGCAAAGGTTTCATTGTTCCAAGTTTTAAAATGTAAGAATTTGCTGCTTTTTTGTCTTTCATTAAACAAGGAATAATCCAAACATCTCTGGATTTTGGACTCTCAGTGAGACATAATGGTACCACCTTGTGCTCAGAATATTTTTAACCATCAGAAGCTTCAGCTCACAAATGCATGATAAATCTTTATTTCATGCAGGTTGATCTTTTCCTAACACTGGATGAGAGGAGCATTACGGCCTACACATGTTTCCAGTCTAGAAAAAGTTGTATTTCTTAGTCATAATGTAAATTTACTTTTTAAACTGACTTTAATGAGGGAATTCTTGAACATAATTATAGAATGGCTGACCATGCAGTGCATCTTCTGAAGAAAAACACAAATTATCCACCCCCACCACCATCAGCTCTCTGGGAGGTCAGAGAAGCTGAGATGTAAAGTGTGACCAGGAATCCACCATGTATCAGCTAAAGAGCTAAAATTCAGGGGAAAAAAAACATCTGTCAGAGTCAGTTTTCATAGCATGGTTCTTGTTGCTTCACTTCCATTCTGCTCCAAAGATGAAAAATGACCTGATATCACAGGAAATGTTTTGGGAAAGTTTGGCATTTGAGATTAAGAGAAATAAGAGGTTTTGTCTCAAGTGATGGTTCTGTTGCAATGTTTAAACTTCTGGCAGGATGTTTACTTTTAGTAGCAGTTTGTGAAAAGGATTATCACCCTGAAGGGACTCGGACATTTTCAGACGTATTGATAGAGACTTAAGCAAACTCAAAGTCCAAGGACAACACACACACTGTTCAGATGGTCTCTTCTGCTACTCTTGCTGTGCTTTCCCGCAGCTGAAGCTTTATCCTCCATGTTGGTGTCCATTTGCAGAGAAGAGTATGGGTCATCAACCAAAAGAGGCTACAGAGTAGGGTTGTGCAGTTCATCACATTTTAACTTAAACTACTATTATGAGGGGAAGAAAATTAATGGAATGGGCTTCTAATGATTATTGAGACAAGATAATCAACATAAAATTATTATTGTGCCAGTTTTGTTCTGCAACAATGCTCTTGTTTCATTTTGTATCTTTTTTCTATACTTCTTCCAAATTAACTCCTTTCCAGACATTTATTGAGTAAGTTTTTAGAATTCAGAAATACCTGAGAAAAAGGTGTTCAACACAAAGGGTTTCTCACCCTCTCACTCCTACTAATCTGCCACAAAGCGCTCAGTCTTTACAGTGTATGATCGGAATGTACAATTCACTATTTAAAAAGAGTATTTACAAGAAGCTCTGATCTACCAATAAAGATATCCAGATATACAAACTCAACTCTAAGGTACAATTTCTAGCTTTCAATCATGCTACTTACACAAACTTTCAATTCAAATAGAAGCTATCGGCTGGCTCATTACTGCGTTTAGAACAGGTAAGGAGAGGTGCCAGGTGCATGTCAGCTGGATTTTAAGAGGCTGCTGTCCATCCAATGATCCAGTCCAAAGATAGCGACTGCATCAAATATGCCAATCACCACAGTCCACTTGTCTCAAGATCAAAGGCACACCCTCTGCTGCAAGGAGCCACAACTGTACGCAAATATCAATTATGACAAATATCATGGATAACAACAATTCATGTGAAATAACTGTGTTCTCAATGTTGACCAAAATAACCATTTATTAGGATTAATACCGAAGTGGAGCAGCCATGCTACAGAGACATGCATGATACACTATGCACATGCCAAATTCTAATTGGTTTAAAAGTTGGCTTGGCAACTAAGCTGAGCTGATCATGCAAAGTCAATTACTTCAATTTCACTCCAGTACAAAAGAACTTTTTATACAAGGATGACGTCTGTCTTCTCATTCACATTACCAGTTGTTAAACTCATAACTCCAATGGCAGCAGACAGCCAAAACACATAGATGTAAGACTACAAACCTCTGCCTTGCACCAAGGCAGAACCACAGCAGCATTATGCTGAAGTCGTAAATTCTTCAACCTCTCTGAATTTTCACCACAATCCCACATATGCAGGCGTACACATGAAGAAAGTCATACAAGCAGGACATGGAAATAAGTGTTTCAGTGGACATCATTCTCAGGTTTGGCAGATGTTTCTCTCCACTAATTTGTTTCAACGGGTCAAGAAGATTTATAGAGAATTTAACAGAAAATATGTTTGCACTAAATATCTGAGGACATACGTTTATTTTAAAGGAATGAAACGTGCTCCCTTTTCTGGTGAAGACTTAATTTTTTTGGCATCATATTAAAAGTGAATGCAACGCATGATGCATGATGAGTTATAGGCTGAATGAGATACAGATATATTTGTGCAGTCTATTTGAATCAGGGCCTTTCAAAATCTTTCAAAATATGGAGGATGTCCACAAATGAAACAACCTTTCGGGGGATATGACTGTTTTTGGACATGATCTCTTATGTAAATAGATGTACTAAACAAATAATATGGCCAAACTGATATTAACAATCAATCTACACGTTTAAGCTGTATGTTGGTTTCTACAGGCTGAAAAATAAGCAGGATTCTACTAAAGCACTTTCAGCTGTTTGTCATGGTCTGTGTTTTTTGTTATTGTTTTTGAGTTCTGAGACCTTTTGCATCCTTAGTTTTCTCATGCATTTGCTTCTTCTGTTTCTATTTTCCATTCAGCCCTGCCTTGTTGTTTTCCTGTTTTGCATCTCTGTTGGTCATGCCCTCGCTGTGCCCCTTTTTGGTTGCTTTTCAGTTTCCTGTATTTCCCCTGCCTTGGTTTTGTCTGATGTCAAGTTACTGTTGTGTCATGTTCTGCCTTGTTTTCTGTTCCTGTTTTATTTTGAAACCTGTTTAGTCTTGTGCTTTGTATTGAGTTTTACTTCCTGCCCTTGATTGTTGCCACCTGGGTCCCTCTCCCTCCTGTTCCTTGTTTGCTTGTTAGTCTGCGTGTATTTAGTCTCTGTCTGTCTTCAGTTCTGTGTTGCGTCCTCGTCGTTGTTTTGGACCTTATGCCTGTGAGAGAGTTCTGCTTAGTTGCTTCTCGTTTTGGATTTACTTTTATGGACTTTGTAACC
>VUQH01022148.1:344-10614 GCA_015106775.1 Etroplus canarensis | reverse complement strand
GGGTGGTGAAGGAGGACATGCAGAGGGTTGGTGTGAGGGATGAGGATGCAAGGGATAGGGTGAGATGGAGGCAGATGATCCATTGTGGTGACCCCCTAATGAGAGCAGCCAAAAGAAGAAGAAGAAGAAGAAACAATGATTATTTCTGGGGGATATTTGTGGTTATCCTTTAAATTCCAATTTCCAGTTTCAGTTTAGGAAGTGGTTTTGGCAGGGTCGTGAAAATGAACCTGTATGGAAATCAAAATGAAATGATGTTATTGAACGTATTCCAGAAATTCCAAATATAAGAAATGACTTCACAGTAGTGTGTACTCGTCAGTAAATGTGCCATGCCTGGCAACTTGTTAATGAGTTGCCACTGGCAGAGCCAGCCAATATTTGATGGCTTGCACCATTTCTTACATTTTTGCAATAGGCTAAAAAGTTTGCGTTGTTTGTTTGTTGATCATTTATTTTTATTATTTGCTTATACAGGCATGTGCGGGCTGCCATGTAGAAAAACACTGGCAAAAGCGATTCCTTTTTAAAGGTTGATCAAGCTCATAAGATAGTTATAAATGAAATTGATGGCAGCACTGTTAAAAACTGCACTGGAAAATTACCTGAAAAGAAATAGTAGTAATGGGTATAAGTCTAGTTCTATGATTTTAGTTGTTGCTCCCTAATGGGCTTTAATCACTGTTTGTGTGGGGTGGCCACACCCTATTGATTGCCTTTTTTTAACAAATGAAACTTGGCTGGTGGCGCAGTGGTTAGCACTGCTGCCTCACAGCAAGGGGGTCTGGGTTCAAATCCAACAGCTGGCTACCTCAGGCCCTTCTGTGTGGAGTTTGCATGTTCTCCCCGTGCTTGTGTGGGTTCCCTCTGGCTTCCTCCCACAGTCCAAAGACATGCAAAGGGGGTTAGGTTAATTGGCAATTCTAAATTGACCATAGGTGTGAATGGTTGTTTGTCTCTCTGTGTTGGCTCTGCGATAGGCTGGTGACCTGTCCGGAGTGTACCCCGCCCGATGACAGCTGGGATGGGCTCCAGCACCCCCCATGACCCTGATCTGGATAAGCGGAAGATAATGAATGAATGAAACTTGGCCCTGGTACAGGGACCTCCAGGATTAACAGCATAGTGAGCTTTTTCCACTATTCTAAGACATTTCATATTCTGAACAATCAACTATTCATTGAGAAAATATTGGACAGATATACAGATGCTGAAAATTTCAAACAAGGAGTCGCCCCCTTCTGGCCATTAGAAAGAATTCAGGATTAAAGGGCTTCTACATTGGCTTCACTTTTCAGACCCATCAGCTGCATCCATGTACAGTCTCTAATCTAGCTTTGGCAGTTAGTAGTAATTTAATAGCATGGATACACATGTCTTGTAACTGCTAAGTATCAGCTGAGCCTGCATACACTAACAGCATCCACACAGGGAACTTGGAGAACGTGCACATGATGCTACATTTGGAAACTCCACGTGCTTCTAAATTACTATTCACATAAATTAATGAGCCCCGCTGCAGCTCATTTGTCATCTGTACTTGTTTGACCTGGGTAATCTTGTAGGATTTCCAGTCCATTTGCACTTGTTTTACATTTCATTCCACTAACGCTGTGGGAGACGTGATCTGCACTTCTTCTATTTAGACAGATTGAGTTCGAAAGCGCTTCTCTTCATTTGTCTCAGCCTCCTCAAACTGACTTTCTGCAACAGTGTGACAGCATCACACTCCCTCTCTCTTTGCTACCCAAACAGAAGACTCAATATTTACTTGATGGCAAGAGGTTACTTTTCAGGGAAATAAAAATGGAAGAGAGTTTCGAAAGAAAGTGTTTGCAGATGCCTTAAAGAGTTCATGTTGATGGAAAGACCTGTCAGTTGTGGCCTTTACAGCCTGCCTTAAATTCATCTGTCATTTAACCTGTCTCTTCTCAATCATGATAAGCAAAACGAGTGTTGTGAAGCAGGAAATTAAAAACTCTAACACTGCTACTGTGTGAGGGTTCAAAAAGGACCCAAAAAGGAGGACGCCATGGAGTCAGACAGGCAGATTGCTGAATTTGAAAAGTATTTTCAACTGATGCATGTAGAAGGTGCTACAGGGGAGAAGCTTGATTAATCCAACAAAAAGCAAATAGGATAAGAAACTTTTTTTTTAAAGTACAAAGAGAAATGTTGAACTACAAATGAACCATCAACTCACTGAGAAATAACAGGTAGATATATTCTTCTTCTTCTTCTTCTTCTTCTTCTTCTTCTTTCGGCTGCTCCCATTAGGGGTCGCCACAGCGGATCATTGTTATGAATCCACATATTTGATTTGGCAAAGTTTTTACACCGGATGCCCTTCCTGACGCAACCCTCTCCATTTACCAGGGCTTGGGACCGGCACTAGGAGTACACTGGCTTGTGGGCCCCTGTGTCTGGGTTATACCACTACACTAAAACAATTGTACCACAATCATTTTACCCCCATGATATGATTCCGTGACCGTGAAAATTCAAGGAGGGAAAAAACAATTACAAAATGTGAGAAAGAAACAAACACTTTTTAGCATTTTCATCAGAGCACGCTTCGTAATAAAAAGAATATACCGGTTACAGTGAATAGACTCAGATGTACAATATTTTAGCCACAGTGAAAAAACTAAAATATCCACCTCTGGTTCTGTCACTTCATCATCTTCAAACTCGCAGGCATCTTCGTAGGACGGGTAGATCTCTGACCATCCTTCCTCAGTGCAGTTCCTATAGATGTAACCTAGAAAACACACAAAGCTCTCAGTGGCTCCCACAGAAATGTCCCCAGGAGCAAGAATCACAATAAACCTGAGTAATCAAGCGCAGTGCTTCTCAGAGTGGATGGTTAATATTAACGAAATTCCTGTATTATAAGAACTAACATTCAGAGCAGGCAATGAAAAAAGTCACTGCAGAGCACAAAGAAATCCAGTTTAAAAAAACTGAGGGTGCAGTAGGTTAACCAGAACATCAATGATGTAGTAGGTCACACACAATCCCACACAACTTATTATTGTAACGTGTGAAGTACAGGTCTAGGCTGATACCAGTTTTTGAAATGATATGACTGACAGCTGAGGCTGACATTTTTTGAACATTTGTTGATATGGCACAGCAAATAAACATCAACCACTGCTATTAGTAAATGCCTGATCAGCTGATTTTAGTTAGTGGTTTTCACCAAATTTGATGGTTGGATGATACACTATTTTCCAGCTCAGCCTGCATCAGTGTGAATTTCCTGTACCGTGGAAGAGGTCATGGCTCGTGCCTGTGCCAAAGACGTTACGCCCCAGTGACCCTAAGGATTACAGACCCATGGCACGAACCTCACATGTCATGAAAACAATGGAGAGACTCACCCTGGACCAGCTCTGACCAACGGTCAGCCCCCTAATGAACCCCCTCCAGTCGCCTACCGGCCACAAATTGGAGTTGCAGATGCCATCGTCTACGTACTCGACCATGTCTACACTCACCCGGAAAAGCCACTGAGCACTGAAGGTCATGTTCTTTGACGTGACAGATCTCTACTAGGTGAGAAACTAACTACGCTGCAATTGGATGCCTCCCTTGTGGCCTGAATCATCCACTACCTGACTGGAAGACCACAGTGTGTTCGTCTGCAGCGCTGTGTGACAGTGTCACACTGGGACTGTTCTCTCTCCCTTTCTCTTCACCCTCTACACCACAGACTTTAACTACTGTACAGACACTTGCCACCTCTAAAAGTTTTCTGATGACTCTGCAGTAGTAGGGTGTATTAATGAGGGTGACAAGGAAGAGTACAGGACTGTAGTGAGCAACTTCCTCATATGCATCTGCAGCTTAATGTGACCGAGACCAAGGAACTGACTGTGGGCATGAGAAGGACCAAAACACCAGTGACCCTTGTTTCCATCCATGAGGTCTGTGTGGAAATGGTAGAGGACTACAAATACCTCAGTGCTAACACTGACAAGAAACTGAACTTGATCAAACACACAGAAGTCCAAGAGAAACTACAGAAGAGACCCCGGGAGGTTAGATCTGGAGCAAATTGAAGAGGAGGAACTATAACCTGTGTGTTCCAGATATCACCATGTTGCTAAAACAGTCTGCTGTTTCTTTGTTTTAACAAATGAGGTCTAGAGTCTCTCAAATGAATGAAAGAGGCCATTCCATTCAACTCAAAATTCAGCAAAACGGCTTAAATCAGGGATCTAATCTTTGTTGTGGGTGGTAAACACATGCACATTCCAAAGGAAAGCTTTTCCCAGTTTGATGTGGAAGAAACTGACCTTAAATCTTTTCCACACCTTTGGGATGAACTGGAAACCTGACCTTATCATCCAGAGTCACCGTTCGAGATTATTAATGCGCTGATGTCTCAGTGGGGACAAATCCTGGCAGATAGGTTCAAGTTCTAGACTGAAACTAATACTAAGAAAATCATAAGTTTTGCTCACACAGTCTTTCTCAAACGTGAACTTCCATCTCTACCAATACGCTGCTTGTGCTACAGCATCACACAGTAACATGTAAATATCGTTTGACACCTGATTAATGTCTTTTTTTGGAATCATCAGACTGCCACATTAATATGCATCTTGCCTATTAGCTTTCCTGGGACACTGACGGATAATAAGAAAACAATTACTTGTCGCTCCTCTTTCTCTGATGCAACATAAAGAAATGTACACACACGGACACAGATGTTCTGGGACTTTCTCAGAAGTGATGTAGCACCACAGTTCTTATTTAAGATTCAGTGGGCCACTCCATTTGCCTGTTATTAATGTTGCTGGCTGGCAACGCACCTCCTATGAAGAGGGCACATGGCAAGCACACGTGAACGCTTATACATCTACTACGGATACACAACTACACAACTAAAAAATGACTTCTGCACCGTTTTCTGTGTTCTTGGCAGATTTCCATTTCAGTCTGACCGGCCAATTCTAATTTCTCTCTAGGATCTATAATTAAAAGCGTACATAGCTAGCTTAGTGACTCTTCATTAATTGATATTTCAGTTTATATATCAAATTTTTCTCCTTACTTGCTTACATGTCAGTGTTGCTCTGTGCTGTGATCAGCTTCTTAGTGTATGTCAAACAATGCCATTTGAGCTCAGCAGATCATGTTAGAGTTGGAGCAAATAAACACTGAAGAACATTTGCTGTGAATGAAATAACTTCAGTACACAAAAAGAAGACTTCAGGACCAACTGAGTCTTTATACAGGTTAAAAGACATGAATATTAGGTAGAGTGGTAGAGGAGTTAAAGGCAGTGTGGACTGAGCCAGTGATTTAAGTCCCTTCTTTAACACATTTGACTCTGCAGCTCCTGCTCTCACCTCTCAGTCTCCTCCCCTGACCCTCAGGCTCATGGCACTCTTCACACCCTCCATCCTAACACCTATATCCCACCCCCACCCATCACCTTTACAGGTGACCAGATCCGGAGAGAGATGATGAAACCGCACTCAGACAAGCCTGCAGGCCCTGATTGTGTCAGCCTCTGGGTCCTCAAAGCTTGCGCCCCCTAACTTTGTGATGTAAGTCAACACATCCCAGTGAACCTAAGGACTACAGACTCGTGGTGCTGACATCATGCCCCATAATGGGCCCCCTCCAGTTCATCTACCAGACCCAACCTGGTGGTGTTAACTCCATCATCCATCTGCTCAACCATGTCTACACTCACTTGGACAAGCTACTGAGCACTGTGAGGGTCGTGTTTTTTGACTTCTCCAGTGCATTCAACATCAGACCAGCTCTACTGGGTGAGAAGCTGACAGCAATGCAGGTGGACGGCTCCCTGGTGGCCTGAATCATTGACTGCCTGACTAACAGACCAGGTTAAGGACATCACTGGACAATCCTTCACACCATCTCCGTGACGTGCCGGACAGGTACAGGAACATCTTAAGCAAAAGAATTATTCCAGCACGGTACACCACAGAACACTATAGGAAACCATTCCTACTCCTGGCCATCGGACTCTACAGCTCTTCCCTTTAATACCTGGACTGTTTTCTTTGAACATACCTTGTATATTTTAAAATTAAATGAATAATGCAACAAATGCATGTTTACATATAGGCTTATACAGTCTTATTTGTTTATGTGACATTGCACACACACGCACACACACACACACACATATATATATATATATATATATATATATATTGCAGTTGCTCTTTTTATGCTTTTAATGATTCAGTTAGTGCTAGTGGATCTCTGGCAACTGTGTCACTGCTTGTTTCATATGCCACTGGTCCTTATTTGTCATCTTTTAAGTGTAACAATTAGCCCGACTGTATTTAACAATAGTGAGGTTGCTAGTAAAGGACAGGTGTGTAGAAGAAGACAAAACGCCCATGGCTGCAATATTACGATTGTTTAAGCATTCAAAATTGTTTAAAGTTACTATATACAGGTATTTATACATGGCACACAAAACCTTTACTGCCACACACCACATTTTTGGCACATGTATGCTCTTGCTGCCTAATATGGCACATATTTCAGTATGAAGTAGCAGTTACTTGTAGTTACAGATGCAAACATCATAGCTCCACAGGTTAAAACTATAAAATATTACAACATTTTTCCACACCAAAAGACACCAGTTAAGATGGATGTATGAATGGATGTTTTTCTGAGACAATACATATTGTCATACTTCAGCCATTTGTTCACTTTGAGCAATCCCATGGTTCTCTTAGCTCACTAATTTTCAGTTGTTGTCTTAAAAATGCCACACGGTGGATCTGATGATTCCAAATCATTTTGGTTCATATCCAGTCAGTAATTAACACAAATAGCGTCAAGGATTCCTTCACACTTTATCTAGTTAATATTAGTTTTTTAAAGTTAACGTCATTAACTGTCTGTGAATCCAAGGTTAAATCAAAAGCATAAGCTTTGAAACATGTTCTTCGAAAGCTGCATGCATTAATGTAGTCCTGCCAGGTGAAGGCTGCAAATGCTGAATTTAAAATAGCTAAATTCACAGCCATGTTCTCCCACCATGGCCTGCAGTAAGATTGACGGAGCCCAATCACTGAGCACTTTAAGGAATAAATGACGCACACAAGATCACCAGGTATACGGTGCAAATCTGTGTTTGTGAGAGGGAGGATACAAAGTTTGCAGTGAAAAAAGTCAAAGAAGAATCAGTTCCGTGATGAGAAAATGCCCGTCCGGCTCCGGAGCACAGCAGAGGAGAGTGTGGGGGTTTGAGTCGTGGGTGGATTTAGCGTTATCCAGCTGCATTAGCCTCAGTATAAAGTGGCATGTAGAGCCTGGAGGCCTGCAGCCACAGCAAATGGCAGGATGTGAATGGAGGTTGAAGGCCGAGGCTCCGGGGAGCGTGTTAGAGCTCACGCTGCCGTTCCTAACAAGCAGTGCCAACTCCTTCCTGAAGCTCTTGGCTCTTACAGTGAACTCTTTGATTTTCCAATTCATTATTTTCTCTGCATGCACTCTCCCGCTGGAAAGGCTGGATCACCTGCACAGTTACAGATTTGGACTTATCCGGAGTGTCTGTGGAGGAGGAAATCCAGTGGGGTCTGGGAACCCACTAACACTGAGTTATGAGGTCATCAACAGCAACCTCCGCCTCCTGATCCCTCCACGCAAAGTATACGCTTAACTTTCACTCAAGCTCTTCCATGTATTTTTTCTTCTTCCCTGCTTTATGCAGTCTTTCGCTCGCTACTGGAAATCAGTCAAGTGCACAGTTTCTACACTCAGCATCCCACATACTGTGCATACTCTCTGCCGTGTCTTTTCTGTTCAGGAAGATTCGGCAGCATGACTGACATAATGAAAGGGTCGAGTGTGATCTGAGTTTTATTCGGTCAGGTCATATAAAATGTGGCCAAAGTTCCAGATCATGTGGTAACCATATGTGAGGATCAGTCCATGAAATATTTGTGAGTGCGTCCCTCCTGACCCCCTCAGAATCAGCTGATTTTTTTTTGTACATTAAATTTGTATATTTAATATAGCCATACAAAGGTTTATTTGTGTAGCTGCTTTTTTGTTTAGTTTTATTTGTTTATTTATTTACTTGAGATATAGGGAAAAAGTATTGGACCACCCACGCATTATACCTGCAAGAGCTTTTATTACATTTAAATTCACTGGCATTAATCTGGAGTTGATCCTCCTTCTGTAGCTATGAGATTCCACTCTTCTGGGAAGGCTTTCTACAAGATTTTGTGTTTGTGGGAATTTTTGCCGGTTCAACCACCATGTGAGCTCAGACACTGATGTTGAAAAACAGCCGTTCTAGTTCATCATAAAAGGTGTTTGAGGAGGTTGAGGTCAGGGCTCTGTGCCGGCCAGTCAAGTTCGTCCACACCAAACTCCTCCAACCATGCCATTTTGGACCCTGCTTTGTGCTTTGTGCACTGGGACACAGTCATGCTGGAACAGAAAATAAACATATCACAGATTTGTGTTGCATTTTGGGAAATATTCCAACTTTTTTGCAACTGGGGTTTGTAAAAGATGCTGTGGTAAAGCCTGGAAAGGCAGAACCAATTAAGAAGCAAGAAATCTGGTGAGGTCTATGGATTGCAGGCTTTATGCAGGTTTTGCTAGCAAGGGGTATGCAACCAAATATTGACTATTTTTAAATTTAACTTAGGTGAAAACATTTTGTTTCAATACTTATGCTTATTCAAAGAGGCGGTTTGATACAAAATGTTGTTTAACATGTGCAGCTGTAAATACCAAGGAATAAAGGCTAAAACTCTGACCTCTCCTCTATATTCATCTTTTGATCTCACACACTAATGTCTTCAGTGCACAGCAAGAACTAATTAACGGGCCTTGCTGTTCCAATATTTTTGGAAGGGACTGCATTTTAAATCAAGACGGATCAAAAATTCACCTGTTTAGGAGGTGAAGATCAAGAAATTCTTCACTGTCATATTTCCAATGTCAGTACAAAAGACTGACCACTGACAGAGAAGGTTGCTGTGGAGAAGGAGGGAGTGGTGTTTGTGCATTTAGATGTCAGGGTTGGAAGCGTGCTTAGATGCAGTGCTGCGCTCGACGCTTTGCTCGCAGCTGTGAACACACAGCTTCTGATTTAAGAACAATCCAGCATTTGGGCTCGGACAGCAGAGGAGAGAAAAGTTTTATTTTGTCCACGAAAACCAAAAACTTGACTGACTGATCTTGTTGACGTTCCCTTCCAGGCCACCTTCTTATACACTCCTGTACCATTTTAACAGCGCTGCTGACAACCTTGTAGGAGCACCACATGGGTGTGAAGGTCTTACAGTATCACTGCATTAAGCTGAGAGCCTCACAACATGAAAACAAGCTGTTGATCTAATGTGCACTGATTTTCTTGGTAGGACATTCAGTAAAGATGCTCCATTTTGTTTCAGTGGCTTGTTTTTGTATCTGAGTATGAATCACCACATTCATACATTGCAAACTGCGATCATTTTAAACTGCCTTTCTACATGTCAACCGGACCTGTTTGGGACAACTGTTTATCGCTGTTTATCACTGAGATATACAGAAATACATTTTTTAACATCTCAGTCCTGTCTGTATCTGTCTTTCAGCTTTTTGATGCAACACAAGAAATCGTAGATAGTGTGTTGTTTTCTTTAGACCAGCCAGCTGGATGAAACAGGGGTCTGGAAAAGATGGGGGTCATGTAAACAGAGAAAAGAGAACCACTCTCTGCTTAGCCAGCGATGCACGTACAAAAATGCAAAGTCTCCGTAAACCACTCAGTGTAAGCATAACACTGGTCCTCAGAGATCTCTAAATATAACGTGTTCACTTGTTGAGCTGTAATCTGAAAGCTGGACAAAGTGAGCTGAAGGCCATTACACTGTATAAGTTCAATCCTTTGTTTTGGGGCTTCTGAAAACAGGAGAAATTTCATTCTAATGTTGAGTTCCAAAAGCCCTGTTCTGCAAAAAAGTCATCGTGGCCTTAAGAAAGACTACACACAGACAACATCAAGGAAGGGAACACAGAACAGGCACAAGCAGGAGGATAAAAAGAAGATCAGCATGACTGTTGGCAGTATTATTAATCACTTCTCTGCCCTGCCTCAAACAGCACTGATGTGAGCAGTCCTGCTGCTGGCAAAATAAAAAGTACAAATGGGAACCACAAAAATTCATTTCCGTGTACAGCTGGTAAAAATCCTCAATGCAAATTAAAAAAGAAGTATAGACAGTAACACAACACATCAAGAGGATAGTATTGGAAAAATGTG
>VUQH01022144.1:7996-43867 GCA_015106775.1 Etroplus canarensis | reverse complement strand
ACCATCTGAATGTGGCAGCAGGAATGGAGACTCATCAGACCAGGCAACGTTTTCCAATCTTCTGTTGTCCAATGTTGGTGAGTCTGTGTGAAGTGTAGCCTCAGTTTCCTGTTCTCAGCTGACAGGAGTGACACCCTGTGTGGTCTTCTGCTGCTGAGATGCTCTTCTGCAGACCTTGGTTGTAACCAGTGGTTCTTTGAGTTCCTGTTGTCTTCAGATGGAAGCAGTCCGTCCTTTCTCCTCTGACCATCAACAAGTCATTTTCTCTCAGAGAACTGCTGCTCTCTGGATATTTTCTCTTTTTCAGATGAACAAAATAGAATGTGACAGAAGGATAGCAGCAAGAGTAAGAAAGAAAGGTTTACAAGACAGTAGAGAGACCTGCTATGATGTATGGTTTGGAGACTGTGGCACTGACAAAAAGGCAGGAGGTGGAGCTGGTGGTAGCAGAGCTGAAGATGTTGGGATGTTCACTGGGAGTGACCAGGATGGACAGGATTAGAAATGAGTCCATCAGAGAGACAGGTCAGGCTGAGATGGTTTGGACATGTTCAGAGGAGGGATAGAGGACAAAGGATGTTGAAGATGGAGCTGCCAGGCAGGAGGAGAAGAGGAAGACCACAGAGAAGGTTGATGGATGTAGTGAAGGAGGACATGCAGAGGGTTGGTGTGAGGGAGGAGGATTCTGGGATATGGTGAGATGGAGGCAGATGATTCGCTGTGGCGACCCCTAACGGGAGCAGCCGAAAGAAGATGTATAGAATGGAATGGAGCCTTATGATATTCTTCTGGATAAAAGGGCAAAAACTAGTTATAGATTTAGAATGGGACGCCATCATCAGTGCTCTTGTATTTGCAAAGTGTTGCTGACCCAATACATTTGTCCATATGAAGCATTTCATGTGGTGTTCGCTCCCTGCAGCTTCATACCTACCTGACGTCGCTCTCAAATGAATTCATTAGTTCACCTCTGGAGTCGTTTGATTGCAGCTTCTCTCTGTCGTCCTAATTTTGGAGGTTTTCAGTTAAAAGTTTTGGAATAATTTAAAGAGTGAGCTACAGCAATGAACAGGACGAGATCAAAAACAGGTTTTAATAACTCCCAGTCTCTGAACTTTCAACTTGGAATATCAAAAAGCGAGAGAGAGGCTGAAAATAGGCTGTAATGAAGCAGACAGAGGAGCAGGCTGAGTAAAAAGGTTCAGCGAATCAAATCAGGCGTCTGCAGGAGGCATCACGCTGTGTTTTGTGGCAGCAGTATGTAAATCTGAGTCATCAGTCCCAATCATCCTTTCCCTGAGTGAAAAAATGGGAAAATTATAAATGCAACAATTCAACTTCCTGCCTCTTGCCACCTACATGGCACAGATGGTGTTTGTGAAGACATTCAGAGACCAGAATACGTCTGCAGAAATCAGACTTTTCAGAACTTTTGGAAGACAAAGTCAAACTAAGTTCAGCTGCCGCAGCGCAGATGGGAAAGGCCTCCGAGTGGAAGTCTCCTCTTACCGACACTCAATCACACGTGAAGCCCTGGCCTTCGTCAAACCGATGCCCTCCCTCTTTCGAGAAAATGAGCACTCCTAGCTCTGAAAATATTTGTTTAAGAGGGAATAGCGAGGCAGATGAAACGCTGGGAGTGGAAGGGCTGAAACAGTAGCTGCTTCGGTCGGCGGCGGGCGAAATTACCCCGAGGAAAGGCAAAGATGAATGTTGGTGGAGAAAAGTCGAGGAAATAACAAAAGGTCTGAACGGCTGAAGGGAATGGAGGGTACCTGTCCGTTTGCAGAACTCTTACCAGGTCAGAGCAGGCTGCTGTACATTTAAATCGTGTTTTGCTGCGTGTGCATTAAAATATTCAGCAGTAAAGTCTTGAGCATGCTCCTCGTCATCCTCACCTGTGTGTGAACGATCTACAGTAGATACGCTTCTCTTTTAATCAAGCCTGCAGCGCCACCCTAACCTTTCAACAGCTCCGAAAATGACGTGAAAACCTCACAACGTGTTGACAGGACTCACAAAATGTGCCTGAAGTGGCTTCCGTTTGATTCCCAGTCCCACGCAGTCATTCAATTCAATTCAATTCAATTCAGTTCAGTTACTTTATTTGTCCCCTAGGGGCAATTGAAGGCACAAAGTCAGTATTTACATGGTAAAAAATAAGAATAAAAATGTAAGTGATGAAATGAGGTAAAAATATTGACAGTATGTGGTATGACAATGACTGAGTAAATTGCATATGACGGAAATGTGTTGCTGACAGTTGAGTATTTTGTACAGCATGTACAGTATGATATTAACAAACCAGCCACAGGGGCCCACAAGCCAGTGCACTCCTAGTACCAGTCCCAAGCCTGGGTAAATGGTGAGGGTTGCATCAGGAAGGGCATCCGGCGTAAAAACTTTGCCAAATCAAATATGCGGATTCATAGGCGAGACGGAGGCAGATGGTCCGCTGTGGCGACCCCTAATGGGAGCAGCCGAAAGAAGAAGAAGAAGAAGAAGAACAGTATAATGTTAACAGTATTTACACATTGTGCAGTTTTGCATGAAATAAATTATACATTATACATAAAGTGCAGTAGGTAAAGTGAGTCCACTGCAAACAGGATGAGCAGGTTGGGGCTAAGTAGGGAGGGGCTGGGGGACGAAAGGGGGTTTAGGAGTTAAGGAGCTGAACAAAGGTAGTTTGTTCCCAGAGAAGAAAGTCCCTAGAGTAGATCTGTCCCCTTCTTCTCTGTGTCCTACATCTCGGGCAGTGGCGCCACCTTCCAGACGGAAGGGAATAAAGCGTGTGAGGGGTCCTGTAGGAGCCTGCGTGCTTTCTTCAAGGTCTGCTGCTCACACATGCTGATAATTGAGCTAAGAGATAGACCAATCATTTTGGAGCAGACCTTAACCGTGTTTTGTAGGCGGTTTCTGTAATGAAGACTGGTGGAATGGAACCAGCAGATTATAGAGAATGTAATGATGCTCTCAAAAAAGTAGTAAACTGTTCTTAGGATGTTCCTGCTTACTCCAGAAGAGGTGAGCTTCCGCAGTAGGTGCTGCTGCTGCTGGCTTCTTCTGAGGATCTCCTCGGTGTTTGAGGTGAAACTGAGGGTGTGGTCAAATATTGTTCCCAAATATTTATACTCCACAATCTCCACTGTCTTCCCATGTACTGTACTGACAACTGCAGTGCCCAGCTCCCTCTGTTTTGTAGAGAAAGTGATGACCATCTCCTTGGTCTTCTTCACGTTTAGCTCCAATGTAGAGTTGTCACACCACTCCACAAACTCATGGAGTACTGAGCTATGGTGGCGTGGGGAACCAGAAAGCAAAGACAGGGGAACTTGATCAGGTAGCTGTCAGGGTGGGAGGACCTGCAATCATCTGTATACAGGATGAAGAGCAGTGGTGAGAGGACACGGCCCTGAGGGGGGCCAGAGGAGGTGAAGGAGAGGTCGGAGTAGCTGTTATTGACCAGGACTCTCTGCGATCTGTTGGTCAGGAAATTAATAATCCACAGGGTTATCTGGTCGTCCAGGTGGAAGCGGGTGGAGAGTTTCTCCACTAGGATGTGGGGCTGCAAGGTGTTGAAAGATGAAGAGAAATCCACAAACAGTAGTCTAGCAGTGGTGTTGGACTGATCCAAATGTTTATGCACAGAGTCCATGATGAAGATTTTTGCATCATCCACACCCCCCTTTCAGCTCGATACACGAACTGGAGGGGGTCCATCAGTGGCTTGGTTGCCTTTATAATGTAGTCCTTTATGACCCTCTCCATGGCCTTCATCACAAGGGAAGTGAGAACCACAGGTCGGAGGTCATTCAATGCTTTTACAGATCTCTTCTTGAGTATGGGGACCACTGTGGAGTGTTTCCATAGTTGGGGAAATATGACACTATCCATAGATCTTTGAATCAGCAGCTGGAACACTCCCCCTAGCTGCTCTGCATAACACTGCAGGACACAGCCACTGATGCTGTCAGGACCAGGTGTGATGTTATCTTTGGTCCTCTTCAGGGCTCCCACCACTTCCACAGTGTTGAAGGTGACCTTTGCCTCTGTAGGTTTGAGGGAGGAGATAACAGTATCGAATTTTGTGTTGTTGTCTGGAGAAGAAGGAGTTGAGGTCATTAGGGAGGGACGCAGGGCTGCTGCCTTCTACCTGGATGGTCCTGTGGGTGGTGAGAGTGGTGTTTATAGCAGCCATATTGATACCTTGCCAAGTAGAGCGAAGGGTCCCTTGAGTGAATTTCTCTTCAACCTTGTTCTTGTACTCCATCTTGGCCTTTTTAATTGCCCGCTTCACCTCCCTGGTCACTTCCTTTTGTTCAGATTCAGTGAAAATTCTTTTCTTGTTGATGAGGATTTCCTTGAGTTCTTTGGTTATCCACGGTTTGTTGTTAGGATAGCCGATTACTTTCTTGGTGGGAATGATACTGTCCACACATCTACTTGGTCATTGATGTTGCTGAAGGGAGCAAGGAGGTTATCCCAATCTGTGGTCTCAAAACATCCTTGCAGAGCGGCAATGCTGTCACTGGACCATTGCTTGGGGTTTTTGACTATTTTTTCCCTTTTCCTTATGACCGGGGTATACGCTGGAGCCAGCAGGATGGCGTGGTGATCAGCAGAGCCTAGTGGAGGAAGAGTAACACACCTGTATGCGTCTGGAACTGAACCGTAACATTTATCCAGTGTTATCTTTTGGAAGGTGGTGCAGGTGATGTTTTGCTGAAATCCCTTCAATGATTTGTCAGGAGAACAGTGATTGAAGTCACCCAGGATGAATTTGGGAGAGTCTGGTGATATAAGTTCAAGTCTGTTTGCAGTGTTTCTTATGTGCTCAGTAGCTGCTATAGCATTTGCTCGAGGATGAATATAAACCAGGATGAAGAAGAGCTGGGGGAATTCCCCTGGGGAGATAGAAGGGACGGAGGGGAATGGCTAGAAGTTCAATGTCTGCGTTACAAAGCTCTTCTCTGATGACGACTGTTGAGCACCAGCGTCTATTTACATAAAGACATACACCACCACCATGTTGTTTTCTGGAGCGCTCTAGATCGCAATCGAGTCTGTAGGGGGGGGCAAAGCCATTTATGTGCAGCATGTCGTCAGTCCTGATGAGTGCTTGCATGTGCCCCTTTGCCATGTATGCATAAATGCCACCATTAATTTTATTTATGGAATATGTCTTAAGCTAGATTAAAGCCAATCAAGAACTAAGACCATGACATAGGTATAACATCAGGCCCTGGCAGGTGATAATAGGGCAAAAACCTGAATTGCCAACATCATCAACATAACTTCTCATTTTTAACCAATGGAAAACTTGAAGGTCAGTTTGCACTGTTCCACTGTTGCTGTTCCTATATTTGTTATTTTTGTGATGCTGGCAGACCTCCAATGGTTCTCTTCTTTTAGATGGTAGACCTACTGCTAATAGCACTGTTATAATTTGAAATTTTGCTTTACCACACATGTTGCATGCCACTTGTGTCCTGTTAGATGATGGTGATGGTGATCTTGGAGAGAGTGGTCCTATTGGGTAACACCCACATTAGGAAGGCATGGTTGGAGCCTTCCTGTTACCATTATGCTAACATAAGTAATATGGTCAATGCTATAACATCCTGTTCCATTCATACATTTTCATCCTTTTAATGGCCGTGATTACTACTGACCATGTAGTCATAATACTTCTGAACTCAAAACACTTTCATTTGGCTGTGAATATGATTGACTTGTCCTGGATATGAGTGTTTGTGAGCTCCCTTGACTTCTCAGTGGATTTTCATTCTCATTAGTTTGTGCAATACCAATGACAAAAAGACTTAACATTTTTTTTCTGTACTTCACACATTACAGTAACCTGGGAATTGTGGTGGATCGTGAGCTGGATGAGCCAATATGTCACTGACATTCTTGTTGTGTTAAATTCAAATCAGAAAAAAATGGAACCTGTACAGTAGAGGAGTGCAGGTTCCATTTTTACTTTTCTAAACTGTGATTTGACTTGAGGAAAACTGTCAGGCTCAATGTCTCTTTTTGCATCATAGAGGTCATTTAAAGGACGACGTTGTAGCTATATGGTTCCCTGTGGTCTCCTCCTGACTCTGCTTGTCCTTTAGCTAGATGGCTCCCTATGGTTTTAGACCATCATGCTCAGCCTCGGGCCCTCTCTGTCCTCTCCTCTCTATCAATGTCCCCCTTTCCTCACGTTTCCCCCTCATTTTCCTCCTGTTATCTTGCCCCTCTTTTCCTCTTCTGCTTTTATGTCCTTGAAGAGGTAATGACCATCTGTCTGTCATTTTGTTCTCTCTATCTTATTGCTCATTCTCTCTCACTTATCCTTTTTACCTTGTTCTGTGTCTTCACACTGTGTCGCTCTTTGTCCACATTTTAACTACCTGCCTGCTTTGGAATTAAGTTGAACATTTTTAGTGAAAACTGTTTTGTCTTATATCTTATTTTTGAAATCCCCATGAGCCATCTTCTCAAAGCTCCCAGTTGACTCCAGGCAGGGTCTGAAGATGATTAGGCATTTGAAAACCCTGAGAGTGAAAGGGAGGCTGGCACGCTTACACTTTTGCTGTTTTCACCAAGTAAAAATGATTGCATGTCAAGTTATTTTACTTGACAGAAAATGTTAATTTTGATTTTGAAATGAGACAAATATCCTTAAATAAAGATGGCAGCACAATTATAACATGAATATCAACCATGTTTTATAGTAAGACATTTTCAAAACTATTTATATTTCTTTTTTGCCCTTAAGCATTTTGTAATTTGTTTTGAAAAGTGCCATAAGAATAAAGTTGTTTTTATTTGTTTATTTATTTTCTATGTCCTGTGTAGCTCCTCTTCATCTTCCCTACTATAACAACCTCTGACGACACAAGGTCAAATAAAACTGCTGTGTGCTCTGGGGCGCTGCCACAGGACACAAGTTCATCACAGAGTTGTAGACAGAAGAGATGATCACAGTCGTGCAACATGCACCGCATGACAACTTTATTACATAAACACACAGCTCAGCAAGACCAACAACACTCCATAGACTCATAAATACACATGAAAGACTTGCAGGTACACAAACATCAATATTAAAAACTGCCAGAGTCAAATACAAAGAGAAACACACAGAAACACCTTTGTATATCATTATCCTCTTGGCTCTATGCATTGTGGGAATATTGTGGGAATGTTGTCCCTGAAAGAAATCTGTAATGTTAAATATGATGTGTTGTTTCTTGTGTTTAGGAGGCCAGCAGAGAGGAAGCTATGCTACAACAACTGAGAGAGAAAGATGAGCTGATTCTCAAACTCCAGAGTGAGCTGGTAAGTTACTCTGGATGAGTATAAAAAATGACAGCGTCCAAAGGTGTGTTGGGAAAATATAAATGAATCCAATCAGGTAAAATGTCATGTTCCCTGGGCTTTTTGTTAAAGTTTTGAAATATAGGTTATTTTGTTGACAGTTTTGGAGTTTCCTTTGTTCTTATTATTGTTTATTATTTGGTCATTCTTTCCTTAGCGTTTTCATTTTACCCCTATTTGCTTTCTTAGCAATTTATTAGTTCTCTCTGTCTTATCCTTCTGTGTTCTTATTCTTCTAACTTCAGTCTCTTGTCTATGTGATTTCAGTTATGACTCTTATTCATTTTCTGTTTTACTTTGGTAGCCTTTTGTGTCTTGTGTTCAGTATTATTTCCTTCACTGACTTATTGTCCTGATTATTTTTACTTGTGTCTCATTACCCTCCTGTGTTCAATTTCACTGATTACCTGGGTGTGTATATATATTCCTGCCTTTCGCTCAACTTCCTTTCCCTAATCTTTATGTGCTACTTATTTATTTTTCTCTCATTACCATTTTGGGTTTTCTTTACTGCTTAACAACCTGCAAATAAAGGTTCATGTTCTGTTTTTTTCTGTCGTGCTCAGTCTGCTTCATTTGGGTCCAAATCTAGTAAAATCATGACCTATTTTTTCCTCTAAAATACTCTCCAGTCTTTGTAAGTGACAAGAGAAGCAACTCAAAGTCTGAGACATGGAAGGTCTCAAACTTGCTCATGTATTTTCCTTTTTCTTTTATCTCTATCACAGTCTCATTCTCTTCGTCTTTGTTTTTCTGAACTCTGAAATTAATAATTAAAAGAGCTTCAATGTTTTTGAATTATTTGTTTTAAGGATATGAATTAAAGACTAGTTGCCTTTGAAGCACAAATCTTTCAGTTCCCCTTTAAGCATTAAAACATTTCCTTTTTATGAAAAGCAAAAAAAATTCTAAAACTAGAAAGTGCAGCTTCTGCTAAAATAGCTTTGTCGGTTTATCATCCTCTTATGATGTTCTACAACGTGAGATAGAAAAGACTGACCATAAAAAATGGAGTACATTATGTGAGAATGGTTTTATAGTTGGCTTCAAGTCACAGCATCAACAGCAGAAAGCTTGTCTTTGTAAATTTAAATTGCTTGTTCACGCCAGCTTAATGTAGTAAAAGAGTTATTGGGACTCCAGCCAAAAGAAAAATATCTGATGGGAAGCAAGGACTTGTTTCCATGTTCCATGTTAAATATGCTTACCGTTTCCATGGAGTATAGAGATTTAAATACAAGATGGTCTTGTGAGTTTTTTCCCTCCTCTGGAGCTTGATTGCAGAAATGCTCCATACGGCAAAATTTTCCATCATTTGCCATTAAAATGTCTGCAATTTGTCCGTTTTTCTATCGAAGTAATGCAAGGCAGACATTGTGCCAGGCTTTAGTAGACTAATGTGCCAGTATTATAGCAGTATTGTAAGAGATGCCAGTCCAACCCACTGACTTGAGTCTCATGTGGCATCTGTTTGTTTGATCATTCTCTGGAACTTGCATCTATTTTTTCCACTCTTTCTCTCTCTTTCACTCTCATCCTTTTGCTTTCCCTGTCTTTCTGTCAGCAGCACCTATCCCTCTCCTCTCTTGCTCAGTGTGCTGTTTTCAATGCTGTATGCATGTAATGTGGAATTAATGCCAAAATTGAGCAATTTTCAGACAGTCTGGCAGGCAGACAGGCAGTAGGCTAAGTGTAACAACCATGTTCCTCTGAAATTCTTGTTGACAGACAATGAAGCGGACTTAACACACATCTTCAATATTAACCCAAGAACAACGTGTCATAATGTGACAGTCACTTGATATGGGTGACAAGTCACCCCGATGTTAGTGTTCTAGGGTTAAGCACATTTATTTACAGGTCTCTCCACTGTACACAAAGTTTTTCATACTCCCTCTCACATACACGATTTTAGGACCTACCCCATTATTGATTCTCTCAGTCTTCTCCCCTCAGTCTTGATAATGGGACATTTGACCTAAATAAATCAGAATTCAACTGTTTAGTGAAATATTTGTTACTTACAAGAAAACGTACATTACTCACATGGGTTGAGTCTGTTCCCCTACAGCTAATATGTGGTATAATGAAATATTCAACATACTTCCTCTGGAAGAGTTATCTCAAAGTACTGAGTGGGAGTGAAAGGAAATGTAGTTGAATATAGAATACTTCTGTAAATTGTATATCATAGATTGGAAATAACCTGCTTGCAGGATTGACTACTGTACCTGCCTGCCATGTTTTCCTTCATATGAACCTATTTCTTACTGATCTAGGAAAAGATGGTCTGCTTGATTTTTTCCTCTGGATGTGTTTGTTGTTGTTCTACATGTTGTTATTGTCACTGTATTTTCATTTTGTGTTAACCCCTGTGTACACTCATTGGCTACTTTATTAGTTACACTTTGCTAGTACTGGTTAGACTCCCAACTGTGATATAAATTTAACAAGGTCCTGGGAATATTACTCAGAGATTTTGGTCCATAGTGACATTATAGTGTCATGCAGTTGCTGCTGATTTGTCGGGGATGCTCTTCTGCATAGCTTGGTTGTAAAGAGTGGTTATTGGAGTTAATATTGCCTTCCCATCAGCTTGAAGTAGTCTGGCTTTTCTCCTCTGATTTCTGGCCTCTAAAAGAGATTTTCACCCAGATAAATGTCACTCACTGGATATTTTCTCTTTTACGGACCATTCGCTGTGAACCCTGGCGATGTCTATGCAGGAAAATCCTAGTAGTCCGCAGTTTCTGAACTACTCAGACCAGCCCATCTGGCATCAACAACCATCCCATATTCAAAGTCACTTAAATCACCTTTCTTACCCATTCTGATGCTCAGTTTGAATTTCAGCAGATCCTCTTGACCATGTCTACATGCCTGGATGCATTGAGTTGCTGACATGTGATTGACTGATAATTATTATTTGCATTAACGAGCAGTTCAATAAGTATACCAAATGATGTGGCCAGTGAATGTATATTATTTTGAAGCGGGACAGCTGTGACTCCAGCTGGAATAGGTCCACTGGAGGGAAGTTTGGTGGTTTAATTTGTGGCTCCTCCAGTCTACATGTCAGTGTCCTTGAGCAGATCTTGTTGTGTATGTTTGCTTGTGTGATAGTTAAGGTGGTGTATGTATGCTATAAATGAATGAATGCATATGTCAGTGTGACTTGTAGTATAAAGTGCTTTTAGTGGTTCATGAGATAAAAAACCCAATGAAAATGCAGGCATTTACCATTTGAAAATATTAACACTTAGAAATGAGCCACAGTTAGATATTATAAAATTTTCTTTTAATAGGGATGGTATTTAACCATGGCAATAAAATTTTATAGTGTCACAATCAAGAAGGTTTTAAATGAAATTTATTTAAAACGACTGTGTCAGAAAATGACAGATAGAATTAGATACACTGATTAAATTACAAATGGCTCTGTACCAGTGTCATAGATATGTTTCTTTATTGCTTTGATCCAAGGAGTGTCAAAAATATCTCATGGTGGGCATACATTAACGGTCTCTTTCAAGCACTTGGTCTCTGTAATATGTCTGTTGTTAAGACAGGAAACAGGAGAGTAAATTCAGGTGCTTATCAATGGTATTTCTATTAACGGAACCATAAAAATTAAAATACAGTTAATACATCTCTGACTGGAACATTTTTATCTTTGTAAAAGCAGAAGTTATGGCTGAGCTATTGAGGTTACAAGTTTGAAGGGAAATTAGTTCACTGTAAGGCATATGGCATTGATTAGAATCATTAAGCACCGCCAATAATATATATGTATGTTGAGAAATTGACTTAATTATGGGGAATTGTAGCACTAATCACACTTGTTAAGCACACCCGGTTAAACCACGTCCTGAGCCATAGTCTAAGAGAGAAAGACAGCTTAATGAATATAATAATAATTTATCTTATGATAAGTAACCTGAAGTAACTTAAAGTAACTTTAGGAGGTAATTTGACTTAAAATGAGGTAACAAGGAGTTTGGTACAAGTTATGGACGGATTTGTAAAATATAGAAAAAACAAGCCAATGTCTTTATTAGTATGAAGCATTTGTTCCTAATACTACAACAAAAAAGACGGAGCTACACAACATAGATGCTAATTGCATACTTTTATTCTTTATTCGGCTGCTGCCGTTAGGGGTTGTCACAGCAGATCATCTGCCCCCAGGTGCTAACTGCATACTACTCAAAAAAATTAACAAGGGCACTTGAGCATCACAGTATAACACAGTGTCAGTTAAACTTCCAGGCTATCAATCTTTACATATCAAACCTGAGAATCCATTTCACCTACTGTGGTACAAATGAAAGTGATAACAGGTGCACCAGAGAAGCAAAAACAAGGGGGTTGCAGGTGGTGACCATTGCATTCTGATGACACCAAACATAAAAATGTCATCTTTAAGAATCATCAAATTAATTATCAGTTCTGGGGACATCCCTACAAACGATAAATGTATAATTATGTACATGATTATGAACTTACTGGCCGCACAAAAGAGTGTCCAGCCCACTACTAGCGGTGAGTGCATGTTTTCTGAAACTGTGAGACACTTTTTTTAACAAGAGTACATATTTAGGGATTATTTTTAGTTATACATTTGGGCCACTAATAAGTATTTGCAACATTTGTAAAACTGACAATAAACTATAGAAACTACAGTTTGGCAAATATGACTGCAGAGTATTACCCAGTTACACCCACTCAAGACAATGTTTGGGATTCCGCCTGATGCACTTCAGTGCTTTTCAGACGCGTCCCAGAAGCTTCCCAGAAGCGGCTCGCCACTCTGCAACATTTAAAATAGCGTTGGGTCTTTTTTTACGAAAGCGACACAGAACAGGGAAGAAGGGCTGAAACGGAAGAGAATTTTAAAAATAAAAGACCCTGTGGAAACTACATGTTCTGCTTCTGAAACACTCCCAGTGTGAGTTGAAGCCGTTTAAGGAATGGAACAAAATTGCATCAGAGACTGTGACGTCACAGAGACAAACCCACTGAATTCCCAGGGTTAAGCTTTACTTACTATAGTAATTAAATTATTATAATAACTAAATAATAAAACATCACCTGACCTACTCATAAACACCTCAAGTGTGGATACAGTTTAATCACATTTACCTTGTATTTACTTTATTCTTTTTTCCCCTTTTTTCTTACCGCTATAATACATTATGTTTTTTTTTTTTTTACTTTTGTTTTCTTTCCTTTTATTTGGCAACATTATGGAAATATTAAAGTTCTTCTCTTCCTCTTACATTCTCATTTTGTTCTCCTATATCAAACCCAAATCCATCATTCAGAATTAAGGGTATGCGGTTGTTTATACATGCTCAAACACACAGAGATGCTGATCACCACTGACAATGTGTTTGCCTGTGTGTATTCATCTGCTTGGCACTTCTCGCTGACAGAGATGTTCTGGCTCCTGCCACCAGCTAGACTGGATTTCCAAACATATACGACTTGTGTGATGTTACCAGAACAAGTCTGCATGTTTGCGTGCATAATAATAGCCTAATACTAGGCTGTGTTCTTACTGCAGCCACAGCCTGGCCCTTTTTTATCTGCACCATATGCCCTTGGGCATTGGCATTGCTTCAGATTTACGAAGTTGTGCAGTTTGTGTGTGTGAACATTAGGGAGGGTCTATAACTGTCTTTGTGTGAAAGACTCTAAAAGAGAAACCTTTCCTACTGCAGCGAAGTTAAAGTGCAGCATTTGAAGGAAAGGGCAACTCATAGCCAATGCTCTCCTCGCTCTGCTTCTGTCTGTAAATCTGCCAGTGAAAACCTATTAATTATCTCCGAGAAGGACCTGCTAGCTGGCTGGCCATCACTACCTGTCACTTTTTATGAGTTTTCTCCTCTCTCTGCTGGTGCATTTTGTTGAAGGACTGTGTTCTAACTGCAGCATTTAGCTGCAGAAAGCCTTCCTTGCTTTTTATGTAGTCACAGGCATGATTAATGAAAACTGATTTTTAACTCAATCTGTCAGCTTACTTGTGCTCAATCTGAAGAAGAAGGTATATATTTGGCTTAAGAGGCATAACATAAATTAATTTTATTCTACTGTACTTACCATAAACCCGTCCTTATACCTAGTCCTAATTTAGCTGATGAATTTTAATCAAGGTTAATGAATTTCTCAATATTTCATAGCCACTACACCTTTCAACTCATTCTGTTCTGTAACCCATGAACAGTGTAGGGCAAAGATGTCAGAATGATTAGTGACATGGTTGTAAAGTGCTCCTGGTGAAAATAGTCCTGAGTTCTTCTCATTCAGAGGACATGCATCATGCTTTTTTTTTTTTTTTTTAGTAATCATATAGAGGTAACACAGGAGTCAGCAGGCTCTGGGTCAAGGTAAAATTTCTTCATTTAAAGGAAAGATGCAACACTTTTTTTCCTCTGCACTTTCATTGTAAATCTGCCAGAGGAAACCTATTAATTATCTAGTAGAAGGACATTTCCAGTAAGCTTGCCAGCACTACCTGTTACTTTTTCTGAATTCTTCTTTACTGGAACATTTTGTGGAGGGTCCCTGTTCTAATATTTGGCTATAGAAAAGTTTCCTTGCATTTCAGCCCAGTTTTATGACCCTTTGGATTTCCGGAAAAGGCAGCCAAAGGGAAGAAATTTTTAAGGCTGTTCAGAGTTGCAGTTTTTATTTTTCTTCTGATCGCTAACTAAGCATGGGAGCCAGCTGTACCAATTGTTGTGAGTGGAAGCAAGGTTTACATCTGCTGGGAGAGTGCTTGTTCTCATTTATATCTATTTGATCTTCTTCTGTTTTTTGTGAGATTTTGGACATTGGCTGATGGGTGTGTGTGTGTGTGTGTGTGTGTGTGTGTGTGTGTGTGTGTGTGTGTTTGTTTTCTGTGTAGGAGAGTGCCAGAGCTGCCCTGAAGATGAAAGACTGCCAAATGACTGACCGCACAACACAGACTGAACACATGGGGACAGAGGTGAGACACTCACAGACAATACACACGCTTTAGCTCTGTGAGACTCACACAAACAGTGCTTTGCACACTACCTTCGAGGACACCTGAGTCACAATATTGGGCACAGTTTTAAACTTTTCATTGCAAACTCTTTTCTTTTCTATTTTCTCATTTGTCATCATATGTATGGTAATGCATTTTATGCTGCGTCTCAGCAGCCATCTCTCCAGCCTTCTTTTCTTTCTTTTCCATCTATTCAGAAACATCTTTTCATGTTGATATAAATCTCTAATCCATCTTACTTTTTTCTAAAGCAGTGACAGTCATATTATAGTCCACTATACCATTGTCCACTGCTCCACCCCTTCTTCCTTCAATTCCCACAGTGCTCAGAGTGCTGTGCTGCTTCATCCTGCCTGCTGCCTTACGTCTTCAGCTGACATGGCCTCTTTGGCTTCACTAGGGGCTGACAGTATGGGAACATAGCAGACTTAATGGATGACTGTCTAAAAATGGCTGCCTGTGGAAACAGGAGCAGAGTTTTGGGGTCTGTTTCTTTGTCACTCTTTTCTTTCTTTTAAAACACATATTTTTCATCTTCTCTGCTGCTCCCAAGGTTCTTTTATATCTTTAATCCTGCTGTGTATAAAGTTGGCAAGAAACATTGTTAAAGGGGGAAAGCTTTGCATTTGTGTGAGTGAGTAGGTGCATAATATTCACACCAACGCACTGACTTACCGACACAGACTTGCAGAAGATACTGTTTGAGTTTACTCATACACTGTTAAGAGCAAACTGAATATATTATTTGGACATTGTAACAGAAATAAAAATTCTCCATCAGCAGCAGTGTTTCTCAACCTCTGCATATTTTGTAAAAAATATGTTGCAGAGTTAACATTTATAAGTTTGTTATTGGTAAGTTGTATTGTTACTTACTGCACATGCCAGTCGTACAGATGAAAGCCAGAGGCAGAGACCTCAAACATGAAAAATGCTAATTGAAAAATCTACTTTGGTAAATTAGGACTAAAAATTGTGAATAAAGCACTTTGTTATTGTATGTGCATAATGATGTGGCAGTCTAGGCTCATATTATCTTTAGACGTATTAGAGTATGTCACAATTATAGCAAATCAAACTTGCCTTTTTAATTAATGTACTGGCAATTTTACACTGGAGTAGAAAATCTTGAGGAGACACTTACTGCAGCTATAAATTAAACAAACACAGTTAAATCAACAGCTATAATTCTGCTCCACTGCATAATGTTGACCTAAGAAGCTTTGTGTCAAAAGCCTGTCATATTTACTCTGCACTCCTGTTTATAATATTACTATATTAGAGTAGTCAGATTTATTAATTTTGTTTGATTATTTTGTAACATCCTGATGGTGGCAGACCAAGATTTTATTTGTGCTAGGCTCAGACTACACAATTTTTTTGTCTGTGACAATGGTCACTGTGTCAGATTAGGTGATTGTTGCATCATAAAATCTTGCATCTCATGACAGACTACATGTAGCTTCCCAATCAATCATGCGCATCCTCTCTTTTGACATTTGTGATTCCATCGGAAAGATGGCATTGCTATTACTTCGGAAAAGAATAGAAACAGATGCTGGCTGTCTCATGTTTCGGTATTTCCATTTCACAGTTGCATCTGCTAGTTACAATATTTGGCAGAGTTTGTATTAGTTGATCTTACAGAACTGTCATGGAAGAAAAAAATTGACATGCTAGTCTTTCTTTTAAGAAGCTGTGGTGGATCCCAGATGTAGCTAGAGCTTCATGTATAAGACAAAATAGTTCACTGTCTTGCATGATGCCCATTTTAATTCCTCATCCAAACCAACGCCCTACATGGTTCAGAGCAGGCTAGATCACATCAGATTATCGTGCTGATATCTAAACACAGAATAAGGCATTCACAATATCCAGCTGAGCTCTAACAACATTCAAATTAAAGATGGAACACATACATGCTCATGTTTTATGGCAGTAATAACTGGTAATCAGGTAATTAGCTATACTTTTATGCAAAAATGATGGTGAGAACGTTGATATTTACTTTACCTGACTTTAAAGCTAACTATTCTGGGTTGTAAACATGTAAGTAGATGTTGGAAGAATGGACAATAAAAGGAAACAGACATGAAAAATATACCTGGTTTTGTATATGTTTTGACAGTTCTGAGTCACATGTTAGCTGTCTAAAATAGCACATAAATACAGTAGTTGCAATGTACTTCTGTCCAGGTCCACATTGACAGGTTTGTAAGAGCAAAAATTCAGTGAATCTTGACACCAAAATTGCAGTGTAGTGTAGGATTGCTAGTGACACTCCCCCTACTTTGTTTCCCTGCGATGCACAGTGAGTCACCAAAACAGGTGCAGGCAAGGCAGAGACCTTACTGTGCCTCAGAAAAATGCTGTTTTGTACTACATATGTATGATGATACATTCTGGTACCCTATAATTTTATCATACCTGTAATCATTCTCCCTCATTCCCCATTCAGTTGTTTGTTGTATACATCTCTTCCTCACTTTGCTTAATTTCTTACACATACACACTTATATACTTAACTTCATTTGCCATTACTGACTAATAGACTTCTCAGAATGTAGTCTGCAATAACCACATCCAGTTTTGTATTTTTGGTGCTGGTGGCTAAAGCAAATAAAGGTTTGAGGGTATGTTTGCAGTAGTATTAGTATGCGCATTTGTATGCATGCCCATACATCTGCCTATGTAAGTGTGTGTGTGTGTTTTCTGAAGCAGCCATTAGTCCTGGCCTTGGACAGCAACGTCAATAAAATGATGTTGAAAGTGTCAGAGTAACCTTAGTAAAACAGGTTGCATTTATGCTTCATACAGTGTAATTCCCTCATTACTACAGCTATTTGTGCATTTTACACATTGTCATGGCTCATGTGGCATAATGTGCATATCAGTATGGCCATGACATTAACAGGGCATGAATTTAGTTGAAATGTTACTCATTGTTTGTGCTGAAGAAGGGACTGCATATTGAGCAGTTAGTATTGTTCTCATATTTTTTCCCCTGGCTTTCTGATTAATTTTAATTCTTTTCATTAAAACTAATTTCAGACAATCACTTTGATTTGCCTCACCAGGACCACCAGGTAGTGAAAAATATGCTCTGCTTTTGTTCCTACAATGCAGTGCAAATAAAGGGAGATTTAATCTCTAAAGAGTCACTCAGTTATATCCCCTCTCTGAGGTGAAGTAGTTTGATTAATTGGTGGGTAATCATTTTAATTCAAGAAGTGTCACTAATTGTCTCATCTGCTCCACAGGTGGAAAACAGTGATGTTAGCATGCTGTATTGGTTACAGGAGTAGGACAAAGGTCTTACATCTGTTGAACAATACTCATCAGTGTCTTGAAGGTATAGTGGTGGTATTGCAGTAATCCCAAACTCTTTTACTACATTGTGGTGAGTGTTGATAGGGTGAACTACATAGTGACCTCATCATCTTAATACAATCCATCCAACTTTGCAAAGTCTGGCCAGTACTCAAGAGTATGGCTTTGTTATGTATTATAAGACTATTACCTGGCTATAGAGTCCTCCATATGCTCTGCCCCCTTGAGAAGATGGTCCCTTAATTAGAGGAGCAGCTGGCTGCCCGCTAGCAAGCTAGGCTAACAACACAGGTGACTTAACTCAGCAGTAGTTTTCAGCATGTGTGGCCTGATTTTACCTCACACCCTCCCCACCCCAACATTTGTGCATAAAAGAGATAGAAAGAGTAACAGAGTGCACGCTACAGCATGGAGCAAGCCTATATAGGTTAGCTACCCCAGTGCATCAAGGACAGTCTGCTAGCAACAGAAAGTGTGTCTACAAGTGGGGCAGCTATTTCTACTGCTTCTACCACTTTCACGGGTCGACCAGCTCACTCCCTCTCTCTCACTCTTCACGCTCCGTATTTTCTGGAACGTCCCCTTACTTTTCCTCACTTGGTTTTCATCCTTTCTTCTATTCGACTGTTGATCATTGACCCCCCCTGAAAGTGCAGAAGTTAGTTTTCAGATGCTCCTCTCCTCTCCTCTCCTCAACTCCAGGAATTCATCAGGGATTCTCCTGATCTGGTTTTTCTGCCCCTGACACTCTGTCCTAGGCACAGATCCTCACCCCACACCTAACAGAACTACATCTATAGGCTAACTTTTCACATTATACCATTTGTATTCTACTTTTTGACCTTCTAGGAAGGTCAACAAAGTAAAGAATTACTTGGATTTCATGTGTAGAGTACATACCTCTGTTCACACAGATAAACCATGGTATCCTCTCAGATAATTGCTTGCGTTCATTTTGAGTCCAATTAAATGAAAGATGTTCATCTTGTTACTGTTCTACAGCTGTAGCTGGAAACCACAGCTAATTTAAAGAAATTTATCACACAGTATTGAAAAACCACAACAACAAAAAAACACTCTTAACTGAGCAGATGTCAGTTGAGTCCTTGTAATTTGTTTCAGCTGTAAATGGATCAAACCTGGAATAAGCTGTAAAGAAAGCTTGCCAGAAAAAATGAAATAATGAAAAACATCAGTAAATGAAAACATATGCAATAAAAAGGTAAGTTTGATCTGCAACTAATAAAAATAAAATATCTCTCAGCATATATAACATGTTTACATCATTAGGTGATACAGCAAAGTACACAATGGTAGCAATTGTTATAATTGTTTTGTAAAGCAGTCTTTGTAATTTTGATTCTGTGAGGGTCACATACTAAAACACTTTATAGGCATATGCCTTGCAGTTGGTATGAGTGGCATGAGTGCCATCAATGAAGTGTCACAACTCAACACCCAACTTGGAGTGAATCCAGACAGTTATTTTGAAGCCTCTAACTAAATAACTGTAAGGGTTTTGAGGTGAGGACCCAAGAACGGACAGACACTGAAGGATAGTTTTCACAGTTTTAATGATTGACAAGAATATTTACAATATTATGAGAATGTGCAGTCTATTTTATGTAAGCTGTGGCGTCATAGGCTCAGTACTGAAAGTCCGTGGGAGTTCCAGGCAAAGATAATGCCAAACAATCCTCAGCTTAGACAGTCCAAAAGCTGCTGGTCTTGCTGCTGGCAAGATCCTTGGCTTAGAGTGTGAGAGTGGGTCAAGCAGAACACTTAACTGGTTCCGGTGTGATGTATGGAGATCTAGGTGGAGCAGCAGAGAAGAGACATTAGATATCCAACACAACAAGTCAATCAAAGCTTGAAGACGTGGTCTGGCTTACAACACTGTTAGGTAGCTAACATTCCGGTGGGGAATGAAGAGAACTGCAGGGTTTAAATAGTGCTGTAGGTGGGCTATGGGAAGCAGGTATGCAGTCTCAACTCCACCTAGCCACACCTGAAGACTGAGGCACATTGTTAGAATGCCCAGCCCACACCGATGAGAGAGCACGAGAGGGAGAAACAGAGAAGGAGGGCAGCCAAGAACCTGGAGGGCAGGGGACCGTGACAGTAACTTTATTAACAATTAAATATAATGGTAACTGGAGTGTAAAACCATCATGTATGGAACCATGACTCAAATCCATCACACAAAATAGAAAGTACTTTGATTGCTCCCTTGTATGTCCCCAGGGGTTCGCCACAGTGAATGAATCCATATCAGGAATTTCACAGAGATATTTACCAGATGCCTTTCCTGATGCAACCCTCTCAGTGTGGGAGGGGTGTGTGCCCCACAACATATCAAAATTGTGGTGATATTTTCTCAGAAAAGCTTTTTCCCCAGTAAGTTATGCTTCTACTCTATGTGCACAGTTTCACAACAATTCAGCTTCATTAACAGCTTAGTATAAACAGTGTCTCTGCACATTCCACAAAATCACTGAATATATATGCCATATATGCTATGCCATGCTATGAATACAGTGAGCCAAAAATAAAAAACAAAAAGTGAAAGATGAGCACTTACTATTATTACTACCAGTGTGCAATTTGCTAGGGGGATTTCTCCCCTCTGGTCTACACATCCCTGCTCCTTCTAAATATTTCTGTCTCCAGTGGGGCACATGTATATATAATTTTATTTTTTTTTATTTTAATTTTTATTTTCATTTCTCTCTAAATGAAGGAGAAATGAAAAAAAATGACAACAGATTTCACAGTGAACTTACAAAAATGAATCTCAAAAATATTCAAATATTTATGTGTCAAACACATGCCTAAACATCAGTATCAGAATTCCCCACAAAGGTAACTTCTGCATCTTCTTATTTCAACTTGTTGAATTCCAGTTATGCACTGGGCCTGCTGTTTCACACCTTGCAGTTAGAAATCCTTGCTGTGAAGGGATCTCTGAAGAAATGTTACGTGCATGGTTTGTTGGTTTTGCAACGGATGGTGCAGCTGCTATGATGGGCCGGCAGAGAGGAGCAGCCACGCTCCTGTTTGAAAACATCCACCCTAACCTGACCGCCATTCACTGCATCATTCACAATCTGCAGTCCCTGATGTTGTAAAACACATTACTGAGCCAAGTCATTTTCACATATTTATTGACTCTCAAACTCCAAAAGACTGCTGTTCATCTCAGTAAATGGAGCAGGGTCGCCTCCTTCCCTGTCCAGAGATTTGCAGATGTGGGTAAACACAATAAAACACTGGAGATGGCAGCTCCACAGGAAAGCAGACAGTCTATCATCAATGCAGACTGATTTCTTAGTAACCTAATGTTGTGGAATATGTATATATTAATTTTTTTAACTTACGTTAATATGCTATGCTGTTGCATTTTTACTTTAATTTACATTAAACAAAAGTTAAATGATATATCTGGCCAAGTAATGCAAAGTGAAACAAGAACTTAATTTTGGCATGTTAAAGTAGCTGGAGAAGTAGTGGAGAAATACACCTTCGACCACTTGAAAAGTTTATAAACCCGAGGACAACATGATTGGGGGCAGGGGGAAGACAACTGCCATCTTTAACGTTTTATAATTTTCCCATAGATTTCCATTCAGCATTCTTTAAATGTCACGTCTCCTCCTTATATAATGTCTGCGTTGTTGCTGAGGAAGACTCAGAAATCCTTAAGCTGACAAGTGGCAGTGTAGTGTTAGTCAAACACAAATTGGAAAGTGTGAACTGACCCCATTTTTTCTATTCTGGACTTAAAGATTTCTCTTTCTGTGATTGTGTGTGCAAGTGTTGAGTTGGCAGGTGAGGTGAAAGGGAAACGGAGAAAGAGTATAAAAAGAACGGGGTTAGAGAAAAAGGCAAGCTATTTTATGTCTACAGAGACGCTTAAGAGCTGGAGGTATGGTGGCTGTTTGAAAGTTTTTTTGAGCGGATTCAATCGATTGAGATTGCTTTCTTTCACCAAGCTAATTTCATGGGCATTCTTAAAAGGAACGTTTTATGGATGGGATCAAAAGCTCTTGATAGTTAGCTCACTCTTGTTTCCTTTCTTACTTTGTCCCTGTCTCTCTCCCTCCTCTGTCGTATTGTATTCCCTGTAGATTCATGCAACTTTTCTTTATTTGCCTTCTATTTTTTTCTCCTTTTCTTCCCTTGCTTCATCCCCACCCATCTCTTCATCCCCTGTCTCCTTAGAAACTTCTGAAAAGAATGAGAGGAGCAGAGGGATGGTTGTGGGTCGTTTATCGTCTGTTTGTAGGCCATTACATTTGAATAAAGAAACATTTAAATAGATCACGCAGATTCTTTCCTCTTTGTCTCTCATTCTGGTTTACTATCTCAAAAGCAGTAAACTGTGGTATAGAGTACATTTTTCTTCAATATTTAATGGGGGGAAGGAGCATCTTTTAGAGCTTGGTGGGTCATTTCAAATAAAACATGAAAAGTGAGAAACTCAAATCAGAACCCATGTGCATGTCTTCATATTTATGAATGAATGTTGTAATCCACATACAGAGATACAGACTGTTTCACCTGATAAGGTATTAGTATGAAACATAATATTAGATAATTATGTTAAGCAAAACTAAATGTTTTCTTCTATTTTATGAATGGATAATCAGCTTGTAGCAACAGAGGTAATTGTGAAAAACACAGTTTATGCAATAGTTGTTTATATTTAAACACATTTTTTATGGGATGCAAAACCTTATAATTGGCATACATAGGATAAACAGCTTTATTTTTATGATATATACCTACTGTTGGTTTGGAACCACTCCTTTTTCAAAATAGTACATTTAATAGGTTCCAAACTTTCACAGCTGCTTAAGGCTGTAGCAGTTAATGTTTAGATATAATTAGATATGTTGGATAACTAAAACTCTTTGACAGCTAATGTCAACGCAGGGCAGCAAAAACAGAAATAGATATTCATATGTCTGCTTGACCTGAAGCAAAGGACAAATTTATTCTGCCGATATTCCTCCCTGTGGGGACAACCCTTGGAAGTTGTGTCTTAGAAAACAATTTTGTCAAGAAAAGCAGCACAACACAGTTGGATCTGAACAAACCACAAGACTTCTGGAACAGTGTCCTTTGGACAGATGACAAAATTGGAAATGTTTCGCCATAATGCACAGCGCCACTTTTGATGAAAAGCAAACACAGCAGATCAGCTCAAACACCTCACACCAACTGTCAAGTGCAGTGGTGGAGGGGAGATGATTTGGGCTTGTTTTGCAGCCACAGGACCTGGGCACCTTGCATTGAGTCAACCATGAACTCCTCTGTATATCAAAGAATTCTAGAGTCAGATGTTTGGCCGTCTTTCAGGCAGCTAAAGCCTGACCAAAATTCAGTCATGCAAGCGGACAATGATCCCACATACACCAAAAAACCTACAACAAAATGGCTGAAAAAGGAAAAAAACAAACAAGGGAAAAAAGTCAAGGTGTTGCAGCGGCCTCAACTCAACTGAAATGCTCGGTCAAGAACTTGAGCAAGCTGTGCATAAAAAAATGACTGTAAACCTTAATGAACTGAAGTAACTTTAAGGAAGAGTGGGCCAAAATTCCTCCACAACAACGTTAGAGACTGATAAAATCATCCAGAAAATTATTATTTAGGTTATTGCTGCTAAAGGTGGTTCTACGAACTTTTAAATCATGAAGTGTACTTAGTGTTTTATACATGGTTTCTGCACTTTGGCTATTTTTTTTTTTCAAATAGATAATAACAGGGTGGAATCTGTTGTGTGTTGTTTTATAGGTTCAATTTAGATAATTTTAGAATCTGGTCCTAAAATTCTTGTGACCAAATTATTCATTATCATGTCCTGATATGTATAACTTTAGATTTAAAGAGGGTATTCTTCCGGCTGCATTCTTTTGCACACTTTAAGATGGAGTACACCTGAGGAGCCCCAGTTAAAGTACAACTTTAGTTTGTTTTATTTTTAGTTTTTTTCAACTGATAAAGCAAGCTATGTAGCGTGGTGGGGTTAGAGATTTGTTCTTCTTTTATCTTTGTTTCTTGTTAGGTCATAATCTGATATGTCCTCACCTACCAAGCGCACAATCTTTTCTTCATTGTTGTTGTCTTTTATCTTGGAATTGAATTGCAACATTAAGAGATATACAACAGTAAGTACATCACCAGCTGCTATCAACTGTCTGCCAAATCTTTATTTGTTGATCATTACAAGTGGTATATCCGCAAAAACATGTTCACTGAAGTTCAGTCATTTTTCTCAGTGTATGCTCTTTAACAGTAAACTGCTTGCAATAAAAAGGTCCTAGCCAACTGCAGTAATGATGTTTGTGAACTTGTGTCACCTTTTAGGCAAGTGAAAATGATTGTCTTAACTCCTGTGCAAACTAAAGCAGAACAGTCATTGATCCTTTCTCTTTGCCTTTGTTCTGGGGATGTTTTTTGTCTAGAGTTATTGATCCAGCGAGTCTGGTGGGAAAAGAGGCCTTTAGCATAGTATTCCTTTACTTATGTCAGCCTAATACTGCTATGGTGAGATAGATCATGTTCAGTGGACCCCTTTTTGAGAGAGCGCTCCTAATAAAAGCAGCCAACTAGTCTTTATGCATTTTCCTGGAACTGAGGACCCTGAATCAGTATGTCATATGAATCTCCAGCATCAGTGCTCTCCATGTCTGTGCCAGTTTAAGCTGGAGGATGGAGGGTCCAGTGATGATTGTGACTATGTAGGTCTCCAAATCCTATTCCTGTAAAGTAGATCATTTTGTACAGCGTAGTCCTTACTGAGTAATGGTGCTGCTAAAAGAAAAAAGAAAGGAAGAGAGAAAGAGGAGGAGCGTGAGAGATGCAGTTTTCTGTCCTATTTATACAGTACTTTTTAGAATTCTTATCTTTATGTCCCTTCATGTCTAACTGACTTCTTGTCCTGTCATCTTTAATCACTTGTTTAAAAATAATGTTTTTTTTCTTCATTTGTGCCCCTTCATTGCTTTTCCCCTGGCTTTCTGTGCATATTCATCGGTTTTCTGTGAGCTCATCTGTTACCTTGTTTTTAAACTTCTTGAACTGTGTAATGTTTTATCTGCTTTCTTTTCTGCTATTACTCTTATTTCCTTCCACCATTGTTGTTTCTCCTGTAAGTTTCTCACTCATTCCTTGATATCCTTTCAAGGATGTCAAGGAATTGTGCCTTTCTCCATTCTCGCCTTTATGATCTGCCTTTCACCCACATGCCACTCTGTTCTGAGTCCCTCCCGCTATCTTCTCTCCCTCATCTCATTTTATTACTGTTACCCTTTCACTCTGCTTTGGCCTTCCTCATTGCTTTTCATGCTGTATTACAGGCTTCTCCTGGTTTCCACACTTATTTTCCTACGTCTCACACCTGATGCCCTCCACACTCGTCCCACGGCATTACACTTTTAAGGCCAACTATTCACAATCTAACTTCTTTATTCTACTTTATTCTACTTACTTCTACTAACATGGCCACATTATGTTTTGCTGAGTGGTTGGAAGGTCAAGGAAAGGAAAAGTTCTTCATTTACTGGAGTGCATGCTTCACTCATCACAGATAAGTCATGTTGTCCTCTCAAATGATTGTGTCTGTCCTCTCCTCTCCTCTCACTGTATTCAGGGAGTTTAAATATGTGAGTAGCTGTGGTGTGAGGTTTGAAGCTGCTGATTGAGTTTAAGGCATTTGGACTGTTTTTTTGTTTTTTCAGATTTTAAATCTTTCAACTAGTGTTTTTAGGTAAGAGTATTTGGAGATTGATACATTTTTTGTAATGTTGCTTCTGTACACCACCACAGTTCATTTTAAATCAAACAATCAAGATATGATTAAGGTGCAGCTTTTTAGCTTTCATATAAAGGGTTTAATAAAAGAATTACACCCATTTTTATTCAGTCCCCCATTTTCAGATTCTCAGAAGTCATTGGACAGTTGACTGGCAAGCAGTTTCATGGCCACATGAGACTTATTCCCTCCGTGACAGCTGAAGCAGATGAGGTCCAAAGAGATGTTGTTTCAAGAGAAGGATGTCCTTATTAGCCTGACCCCCCCCAAATAAATAAATAAATAACCTCAGAGAGATAGCAAAAACTAGGAGTGTCCAAATTGACAAAGAAGGAATACACTGGTCAGCTCACCAACACTAAAGGGTCTGGAAGGCCAGGAAAGAAAAGTGAAGTGAATGACAACTATTTTCTTTCTTAAAAACTAAAAAACCTTCACATCATTTATCTAAGTCAAGAACACTCTCAAGGAGGTTGATGCATCTTTTTTCAAGGCTGCAATCAAAAGACACCCTCACGGATGTAAAATACAGTGGATTTACTATTAGTTGCAAATTAAGTAATTTTCCCCTTGGATTATTAAATTACTCTGATTCTGAAACTGTTGGTTACACTTAAGAACAGGAAGACAGATTAGACATTGCCAGAAATCTAAAAGAGCCTACCCCGAACAGATGAAACTAAGATGAGCGTCTATTAGAATGATAGGAAGAGAAATACATGGAAATGAAAAGGAACAGCTCATGATCCAGAGAATACCACATTCTCTAATAGAAATTTTGGAGGCAATGTTATGTTTTGGCAAGGGCATGTACAGTTACCCTTGGGACAGAAACCGGGTGGAATGGATGGAACTGGTTCACTAGTGTTTACTGATGGTCTGACCACCGATAAAAGTAGCATAATGAATTCTGAAGTTAAAGGGCTAGACTTTCTGCTTAGATTCAGCCAAATGCTGCAAGACTGATTGGATAGGCCTTCACAGTGCAAATAGATAATGACCGAAAACATACCGCAAATGCAACCAAAGAATTGCTCAGAGCACCTGATCTCAACCCAGTACAGCATGCTTTTCAGTGACTGAAGACAAAGCTGAAAGCAGAGAGACCCACAAACAAGCAGTAACTGCAGGCAGCTGCAGTAAAGGACTGGCAGAGCATCTCAAGAGAGGAGACACAGCATTTGGTGTTGTCTGTGGGTTCATGACTTCAGCCAGTCATTTGGCTGTAGAAGAAGAAGTGGGCCATGAGAACATTTCACATTGTTCGGATGAATGAGGTCGTAGTGTCTTTTCAGAAATACTGAAAGAATTGGGAAGGTGAATGGTGAGGGGACAGACAGTAGCTCTATTAATACTGAGAGACAAGCTGTGTTGAAAAATATAAGCAGCAGACCGTCAGAAGCAGAAGTGATTGACTCTCCAACATCTGAGGCTTAAAAGGTATAGCAGCAACTGAACCAAACACCAGAAATATTAAAAATATAAATGAGGAAATGTTGGAAGACAACTTCCTGTCATAGTCCTCAGATATTGTCTCAACAGTATGAAACTGTATTCTCTACACTCTGTAATTTCCTGGAAAACTGTTCCTTTTTTCCTGTTGCAGAGAGATGATCTATTCTGTGCTAAAAAAATAACAAAACTGGCTAGTTATTAACAGCCAGCTAAACGGAAACAGTTTCGTCTAAGAGATACTGACTTATCTGAAGAAAGGAAGGCAGGGAAGGATTTCTCTAAACACATTAAAATGGTCAAAGTGATGACGATAGTCCTTTTTTACTGGGGGGGTCTTACTTTTCTCTCTTTCTAGTTTAAAACAATAGAGCAATTAAAGTTGGCATTGATGAGGCTAACATATTACTAGCCCCAGTAAGGCCTTCTTATTATTTATTATTAACTCAAGATTATGTAACATTTTTACCGTCATAAAGCCTCTTCACATTAAAGTAGTCCATTTGGAGGTCCTAAGCTGACCATTATATTAAGGGTAAAGGTCTAGTAACAACAATATGAAATCAGAAAAGTGTAGTACATTTGGATTAGCATAATATCAAATTCTAATCTTATTATTATATTAAATACATATAATGTTTTTCCTCTGGTATCTGAAGAAGTTTTAACTAATTATAGTTATAGTAGCAGGAATATAACCTTGCCAGCTGGGACAGCATTAATATGGATAACGAAGGTAACAGTGGAGGAAAAAAGCCATGGAAATGCTGTTAGTTGGGTATTGTTCTTACATGTTTACACAGTTGCCCAAAAATCATGTCCTTGTCTCTTGGCTTTAAACACATTGTTGTGGAATTGGTATAACATTTGTAGTTTTTGGCAAGTGAATCTCTGTGTGGGTACAGGAAGAACAACCCTGTGTGGGAACATGAAGAACAAAGCACCAGTATTTATAAACCCTGCGCTTTGCTGTGGTGTCACCCACTAGCTCTATATTTTCTGCTGCTCATCAAAACCAGTGTCATTGACGCAAAAATACCACACAGTTTTCTCAGTAGTATAAAAAGGAAGCAAATGTATATTCAGTACATATTGACTGGTCGTGAGAAAGAAAGTCACAGTGTGAATGTATAATGTAGCTATGACTGAGTGAGTCATAAACAAATGAATTGTAGTTCAAGACATAATGCAGTCAAACAGAAGGAATAAGCTTTCACTGTTCTAAACATTGTAAGCTGCCTTGCATTAATGATTACGCCTGTTCAGTTTAGAAAGACCTGTTTGCAGTGATTAGATGTAATGAGAAATTACAGTCATGCGTATTAAGTGGACAGGAAGTGTTAGAAGTTGCTGTATGACTGCTGTGAAATTTAAAACTGCCTTTCTCTCTTCTGATCTAAATGCAATCCCTCATCATCCCTACTTTTTTATTGGTTGTTCTTTTGTGTCATCATGTCTTTTGTTTACAGGGCATCAAGGCGCATGGAAGCGCTACTTTGTCAGCAAGGAGACAACTGAGTGAGTGTCTCTGTTCTATCACCTGACTGAACGTGACTGTGTCTTGTAGTGGTCTATCTTGATGTCTAGATGGAAACACAGGGGGTCTTGGTACTAGGGCTTGATTAATTTGCATGGCTCTAGTCTGATCTTCAGCTGTTTTACTTCACAAATCCAGTAATACAGTACTTAATATCAAATGTCTAAACTGACTGAAGCTGTGTTGTAATAAGATTTTTGACACTCTTGAATTTAGCCTGTATTTAGTATTTATTTTTTTAAGTCCAAGCAGAATTTACTCATGTAAATTATAAAAAGAAATACATCTGTAGTATTGAACACTTCATATGTGGTATGTCTGACTCACATAGCTTTAAGTGGATTGCTGGATGGATGCTGGTTTAGTGAAGTAAAATCATTGTGGATAGTAATATGAGCCTGCTTTAAGTACCAATCAAGTCCCAGTGTGGAGGCCTTATGTGTCATGATGAATGCCACCTGCACTGCCTTGTCCTGTAATGTAGACAAGAATGCTGCCTATTTATTATACCTATGTGAATCAATCCTACCCAAAGCGATGGTGACCCAGAGAGATCATCACTTTTCTGGTTTAAATCAATGGAACAGAGCACCTCTGTCTGTTGGAATTCACTGAAAAAGCCAATGTAATATTTTCTGTGGCTTATGTCAGAGGGGGAAAAATATCTGTTCAAGCAGAAGACATTGGTACAGATAATTTATTTTATATTGCAATTCGATGGTGCAGATCATCTCTGTTATAAGCCAATGAGCTTGATAAATGGCATGGTTTCAGATATTCAACAATGTGCAGTACAGTACCCATTTCTAAGCTCACAGGGCATTCAAGTGCCAAATCAAGATTTTAACCCATTTGAAGAAATCAGAATGTTTATCTTGTCTCAGTAGTCTACACATTATTTACAAGATCTTATTTTTCCTTTTAAGTGCTATAAAGAGGAATGGCAGATACCATCCTAAGAAATTAACAGCCAACTCTACAACTGCTAAGAAGTTCTCAGAGTGAAAAAGTGTTTACCTGAGTGGACCACTTTATCAAACATCCTTTTCTTCAAGTGTTTTCACTTTTAAAGATTTATCAACCATCTGCCAAGATTAAAAACTTTATTCCAGCTTTCATGCAAACTGTATGAAAAGTTCAAGTCTTAAATGCTGTAAGGTCAGTCTTTGCACAGAAAATATTATGTTGCAGGGTAGTTCAAGAACTCTCCAAGGTAAAAAAGCTTCTGGGAACCTAAACAATGTATAGTTTTCTTTAAGTGTTTTCCCTGCTTAACTTCCTGCACTGTATTGTAGTCAAGCATGCTTTAGAATTCAGAGCACCAATATGTGAATGCAGTGTCCCAGTCTTTCTCTTCTTGTTCATGTGTGAACTTTAACCCTTCCTGTCATTGCACTATGAGCTGCAATCCCACCTGTCGCAATATTCAGCCTTTTATTGACCTGTGTGACCTGTGACTTTCCTCAGACAGGCTTGATCCCTCCCTCTCTCCACTCAGCCACACTCACATTACATAACATACACACAAGCACTGACCTGACAGACACAGGTTTCGATACAGCATAATACATGCACATAGAGCCCCTAGTCCTCAAGGACACAACTTATGTTAACCATCAGTTACAAAGGAACCATTTTTGTTGCTTCCAAGGGAAAGAACCCCTGTGTTTGAAGGTTAAAGCACAAAGAGACCGTAAAATCATTAGTGTTTTTTTGCCCCATTTTTGCAAAGGCACCTATACACTTTTATGTCTTTGTATGTGTGTAGACGTGTTTGCCTCTCTGTGTGTAGCTGAGCAATTTTTAGACAAACATACAGTTCTGCTGCAAGAATACCTCATCATCTTTGTGTGTGCTTATGTGCTAATGTGCACGTGGTGATGATTCTTTTTTTTCTCATTAAACTCCTCAAGGACTGACAGTAATGCTGTGATGTTGAATTATGAGTCACTTCTGGACCTGTTGCAATGAAAACAACATTAATGAGCTAAACCTCATTTGCAAGGTGAAACCAAGTGGAAATCACTATGGAGGAGTGCTAAAGCCAGAGATGCCGCTTGATGCAGTTTTCATAATGTCCACTAGAGGTTTGTGCCAAAAAAAGACAGACTGTATGCACTGTGCATCAGTCAAAAAGACCTTTGACTTCTTAGCAAAACAAAGTAGTTCTCTGCTTCTTTGGATTTTTAGATTGCGTACAACAGCACAATTGTGAAGGAAGTAAGCTTTCCTTAAATTTAAATTGAATGCACTTAATAGTCCTGAGGAGAGCTGAATTTTAATCAGCTGGAATTAAATGTGGTTTAAAGCTAAGTTTATTTATAAATTCAACTTTAAAAACAATATAGAAAGATAGCATGTATGCTTTGTTAGACTGAGAAATATCTTTTTCTCCATGATTCCTGCACAGGAGTAACAGTGACTTCTTTTCCAGAAAAGTTGAGATATTTTCCCAAGTGCAATATAAACAAATACTGGGAATATGTTAATTCACATGGACCTTTGTTTAACTGACACAAGTACAAAGAAAAGATTTTCAATAATTTTGCTGACCAGCTTATTTGTATTTCGTAAATACACACAGATTTAAAATCTAATGGCTGCAACACATTCAACAAAAGTTGGGACAGAAGTACGCTTACCATTGTGTTACATCATCTTTCCTTTTAATAACACTTTTGAGTTGTTTTGGATCTAAAGATATTAGTTTTGGTAGTTTTACAAATGGAAATCCTGTCCATTCTTTCTTAATATAAAATTTCATCTACTCTACAGTTCACGGTGTTCTGTCTGATTCTCCTCTTCATGATGTGCCATACATTTTCAATGGGAGATAGATCTGAACTGGCAGTAGGCCAGTCAAGCACACACCTTCTGAGTCTATAAAGCCATGCTATTGTAGCTGGTCCAGAATGTACTCTGTCATTGTCCTGCTGAAATAAGCATGCACGTCCCAGAAAGAGATGGAGTCTTTATGGCAACTTATGCTTCTCAAAAATCCTTGTATATGCTGTAGTGTTTGTTAATGGTACCTTCACATACATGCAACTCAGCCATGCTATGGGCACTGATGCACCCCCGTCTCATCATAGATGCTGGCTTTTGCACCTTTTGGTGATAATGATTTGGATGGTCATTTTCGTCTTTGGCACAGAGATGCCTATTTTTTTGGGGGGGGGAACAAGAACATGTCATGAATTAACATATAGATTTTTGTTATTGGGTCCTGGAAAATATCCCAACTTTTCTAGTAATGGGGTTTGTACACAACAATATCAACATAAACATGAAATTACAAGATTCTTGGTTATAGCGGTTTGTTCTGGTCTCACACAGCATCATACATCCTGAACATTCAAAGTGTAATCACAACAAAACTGAAATAGGAATCATAACACTAAAATAATGATGTGGACGTAAGCAATAACTGTCCTCAAATCTTTGCAGTAGATAGTGCAGAGCTGTCTGTCCTCAAATAAATGATAGTTAATGAAACAGATGGTGGGATGAAACTACAGATAACTCTGTGATGTAATTAAAATTACATGGTATAAATTTACATTACATAGTATAAATTAAGTGAGACTCCACACTATTTAATACCTTATTTAATTTAGATAAGGAATTGCATGTTTTGGTATAATGTTCCCATTCATTCACCATACTGCTCCTTTCAGGCTCTAAGATATGCAAATTTATATCTTCCAGACAAATAACAGCAAGGTACTGAGTGATAAACCTGAAGGCAAAATAAAACTGTGGATGATGTCAGAGGCACTATATCAAATGTGCAGTCTTAAACTTCTGACTAAAGTTGTAAACCATGACATTAGGATGAAGTGTTTTGCAGTGTCCCATAAAGGCTGAGCAAAAGAGTCTCCAGGAAAAACAATGCTTCCATGACTTAATTTGAATTGTAAATACACTGACTATTTGTGATTAAGTGCCTTGTAAAACATACATCTGCATTTACTGGTCAGCTAGCAGAGTTAGTACTTGTGTTATAATATATGTGTTTGGTGCTCTCAGTGTAGTGAGAAGGGGTAGCAGGTGGAGAGAGTGAAAGAGATGGAAGGAGAGTGCATGTCTGTGTGTGAGTGGGGGTGTTCAAGCCTGCCCAGTGGCAGTCACATGAAGATGAAAGGCTGCTTTACCCAGGTGGGGGTTACATATTGGTGGAAGAGTTGTCTGTGTGGTGCGCATGAGCTTTGCACATGTTTGTGAAGGCCAGCAGCGTATTGCTGTTCACCAGTGTTATGAGACTATGCATAGATTGAATACTAACTGGTTGAGTGGTTGGCTTAAAATAGTTACAACTACGGCAAAGTTAACCATGATGAAGAAGCACAAAAACAAAATCCAAAAGCCTCTACAATAGTTTTTTGCTTGCTTTCACTCAACTACAAAGAGGCTTCTTCTGTTCAAAATTACCAACAGCAGCATCATAATTATGAACAAGGGTACGTACGTCTCCAAGTGGTAGCAGAAAGCTACAGAAGAGAAGAATGTCTGCAAAGCTCTGTGTAACACCAGTGCCACACCATGATGGTGCCGTAAGGTCAGTTGTACGTAAGTTAAAAGAGGAAAAGGATCATTCCCTTTTTTGACTCTTTAGTGTTTTTATATGCATACGTGGCTGTATCACATCTTTGATCCATTATTTTGGTTACTGATTGCATTTCTTTTGTTGCCTACCTCAGACAGGCAGATGAGAAAGCATAGGTGTGTGGGTGTGTATATCTGTGGGGGTGGTTTCCAGCTAGAGACAGAGATTGTCAGAGTAAAACTGGATACCTCCAACTGGCCCCTTCCATATGCAGGTGGTACTTTTCAGAGATTGATTCCGAAAAATCATCTCCAACAACCGACTACACCGCACTGTTATACACGTACCACAAAAGTAGGAGCTGTCTTTGTGGGGGTATGTGTGTTTCTGTGTGCACACACATGAGGTAATCTTCATTGCTGGCTAGCTGCCAAAGCACTTATCTAACTGTGATCCACAGTGCTACTCACTGTGACTCCTAATTATAGACAGAGGCACTCAAACAGACCCATATACACACAGTTTCTGCATGCTCTCCTGTGTACCATCCACGCTAATGAAGCACTCTCCCTGAGGAAGTATCCACACTCCTCTCTGCTCCTTAATGGAGGCCACCAGGACCACCTCCTCTGGCAGCCCACCTCCCAGTCTTCTACTCAGACAGAAAGTTGTGTTCATGTGTATGTACATACACAATAAACAAGAGAGGGAGGAGTAATTTGACAGAACTAGGAATGAAAAGAAAACATGATAAGAAGAAATTCATGGCTAGAAAAATACAGTGAGAAGTGGAGCAAAAAAAGAGGAGATGAACGAAGGCAGCTTCTGGGAGTGCAGGAGATGAGGGAGAAAGACTGCCAAGAAGTGTTGAAGCCAACAGATAGAAATCATGTTGAGGGAATGGACGGCGGGGGACTGGGAATGGTTTATGAGAAGAGCAGAGAAGGAGGAGAAGAGATGCATAGCATTTGTAGTGTTTACTTATTGAAATCCAGGATGCATGATTACAATCCCACAGGCTGTCTCTATGTCCCTCTAACTTTACATCTCCCTTCTTCTCTTTGTTTCTGCATTTATCCCTCTCTGTTTTTACTTTCCCCTCATTGTCCTCCTCCTCCTCCCTCTGTCATGTTATAGCATTTGTGAAAAGGCACGCAGTCAAATCCTTAAATCCTTCCAGATTGGGTTAGGGTGCATTAGCATATTGTACATGACTGTATCATATGCTATGTTCAAATAATATTATTTCACATAACCCTGAAGGCTTTATGCCAACATCAGGATTAATTGCAGTGAAGGCAACATACAGTTTGGTGACATATTCAAGAAAAAACCTGAACCCTTGCACTAAAGTGATTTGATTGCTGTGTTATGCTGTGCAGGGCATTTTGATACCATGGTTTGCCCCAGAGGGGAGAGTCAAAGTTGTCCTGAGAGATCACCTTTATCCTGTTACCTGTCAAAAAGCCCTGTAGAGTGCACGAAAGTTGTTCTCAGTCTTACTAAGGCATTTTATATTGGTTTTCACTGTCATTTGTCACTCACATAATTTCTTGTGTCTGAACATTAAGAAGTTATTTGCACCTTCCCAGCATGTCTTTCTTAGAAGTATCCAAAGTATCCAGCAAGAAACAACAATGCAATTAATTTAACTTGCCCTTAAAGTTTGATGAAACATTCCCAGGCGATGCATAGTTAGTTCTCTTATGTCCCTTAACTGTACCTTCCTCATGTGTCCTCTAAATAACTTTATCAAGGTAACACCACTAGTACGACCACCTCCTTCTATACATAGTGCTGACAGAAGGGAACAAAGCAAGCAGGACAGGACAGAAGGGACTGTGGTGGCTACTGCTGCGTGCTTCTCATCCAGGCTAACCCCACCTGGCCCCAGGGGCAGTGCAGGGGAGAGTGGGGGCTGTCAGCAGAAGGTGTGTTTGTGTGTGGGGCTGTGCATCTAAGAAAGAGGAGCACAAACAGAGAGAGTGTGCTTGTGTTTGTGTGGGAGTCTCTGATCTGTGCCCTCATGTATGGCTTCCTCCCCCCGGGCAGGGCATAACAGCACAGGGAAGCAGGCACCTAACTGGGCACAGATGGCAGCAACAGACAGACAGGGACGGTGGTGATATAAACACGTTAATAAATAATTATCTGTACAATGACACTGAGTACACTAGAGTTGGCGGGAGGGTTATTACAGGACAGGAGGGAACAAGGAGTTGGGAATGGATGACATGAAGAAAATGGAAAAAGAAGGATTTGAGAAGACCAGGAGAAAGAGTGATGGAGAGGGTAAAAGAATGAGGCAGGATAAAAGGTTGTGAGGGAGGAAGAAGGTGAGGATGGTGAGTAAAGAAAACTTGGAGAAGTTGTCAAGTTAAGGACAAAGAAAACGTAAGAAAGAATATAAAATCACAAAGAAAACTGTGGGAACACTGAAGTGTGTGTGCTCCAATAAACATTAGCAACAGTTGATATTTATTTAAAAATGTGTAACTAAACACAGTCTGAGCAAGTGGATCTAAAGCTGCCATTTCACTATCTAGAGATCTTAAGCTGTAGTAGTTGGAGTGCCAAAGTTTAAAAGCTAGAACCTCAAAGGCACATTCTTTTTTAGTTTTTCGTCTGTAGCGCTATAAAGTGGGAAACAAACTAGAGAGATGAAAAGGCATATATGAAACTATGTGAAGGAAATAGGAGGAGGAGAGAGCAGTGGGAAAGGATTCAGCTTCAGACAAAAAAGACAAGATAGGAGAGAGGGTAAAGAAAGTGGGATGAAAATTGAG